>JAOTOM010003452.1:0-157329 GCA_034440615.1 Ashinkailepas kermadecensis
CCTTGATCACCCCTAGTATCCCTGTCTCTGGATCATCTCTCCATTCTTCATATCTGACTACTCTGCTATATGTTTTGTATGAGTGCAAATACCATAACAAGTGCCTACGTGTGAAATAATAAGTTTATGTGATGTACCATGAGGAGTTCTGGGAATTCATGGTGGGATGTGTGTCTCGAATGCATAGGGACTCCAAAACCTTCAGATCCGCGTTGTCTCTAGCTGACCCCAGTATCTACATACAAATTTACGTTGGTCTCAGAATGTTCCATGGATGGGTGGCTTTCGAGCATGTCTTCGCCCATGGGAGTGTAGGGGCGTCTCAAACGTGCGTCACTGAGATGCTCATTGTATCGCTCCCTGATCGGTCTTTTAGTTTCTCCGATATAAAATTGGTAACGGCATGCTTTGCAAACAATTTTGTATACCACGTTCTTTTTAGTGCATTTCCCATTCAGGCCATTGACACAGGTGTGACATACACGGTTGCCAGAAGGACACTGAGGATTTTGCAGGGCTGATTTTACTAATCTGGATTTCAGTGTACTACCACTAGTCCAGGCCACCTTCAAGTTCTTTATTCGAGATGATTTTACGATCCGATTGACGCTTGTGCAAAGTGCATCGTTTATAAATGGCAGTCTAATGTAAGTATCCCTTTCTGTTTTGTCCCGTTTACTCTGCTTACGTTTGTGCTGCTGTTTTACCCTTTTCCGAAACCATGTCAGAGCCCTTTTCGCTGCCATCGATACTTTGTACCTCGGGTATCCATTGGTGACAAACAATTCATCAATGATGCGCAAACTCCGCAAACAAGTGTCCTCGTCCGACGATAGCCTTGCTGCTCGTAACATCTTGGATGAAAGCACTGCCAATGTCGTGCTCATGGGATGGGCTGAACCATAGTGTAAGATTATTGGGGCGGTCATGGGCTTGACATATAGTTCTGTCGAGTACGAACCATCAGCATGAACGGTGAACCATGTATCCAGAAATGCAATGGAGCCCTTGGCTAATGAGTGTTCCAAGGTGAAGGATATTTCTGGGTGCTCCATGTTTATGTTTGTATAAAGTTCCATCAGTGATTTAATTCCATGGGTCCAAATGCCAAATACATCGTCAATGTACCGTAGGTAGATGATCGGCTTCAAAGTTGTCTTCGCTAAGAATTTTGTTTCAAACCAGTGCATGAAGGCTATAGCAAGGGGAGAGGCACAGCGGTTTCCCATGGCAACTCCCTTGGTTTGCTTGAAGACTGAATCACCGAATCTAAGAATGTTGTTATGGTAAATGTGGTTCAGAAACACTTCACAGTCCGGTAAGCTAAGGCCGAATATATTAATATTGTTCACGTTGTGTTCAAGTAGTTTTAGGACCGCATCAATACCTTCCTGTATTGGAATACTTCCATAGTGATTTGTTACATCCATAGTGAATGCTATGCTGCCAACCGGCAAGCGCTTTGGAAAGCATTCTCGTACTTTGTCCAGATAGCTCTCAGTGTTTGTCAGATGTGCTGGTATGAAAGCCAAAATTTGGGTTAGGATTTTGCACATAAACCAGGAAAGCTTGTCTGAACTAAACAGTGGCTGTTCGCCGAATTGGAATCCGGTGTGGACGGTGGGTGCCCATTCCGGAAACAGGACTGCGAGGCGTCCCCCGTGCTCAGCTGTGACGTCACAACACTGGAAAACAATCGTCCCGGACAGTGCCACTCCCAGTTTATTGTTTTACAAGGGGTATCGAGCGTCCTACGACAATGCGCCGCAATAAAATCAGCTTGGTCCTGGAACCCCCTCATATAGTTTGGTGCCAGTGTTTAACCATGGGTAGCCTGGAAAGAGAACAGAGAGAGAGAGAGAGAGAGAAAAAAAGAAGACTTTCTACTAAAACAGCCTTATGTTAAGAAGCTGGAGAAGCTAGTGAGGATATCCTCACCGTAGAAAAGATGCATTATTTCTTTACAAGCTTTTCATGTTGAACACGCGGACATGGTGAAGAGCCACCGAAGGCCAAATGTTTACAAAATAAATTCGAAATTTCACATATCTTACGGAATATGAACCGACCACGACGGAATGATATAGATTAATAGGATGAAACCTGGAATGATCAGCTTCATGAACCGCTCTTATATTACTTTTTATTATATCCTGCTAAGCTCTGCTTAGCACTTATATCGCTGAAGAGGACAGTGCTTCAACAGAGAGCGAGCCAGGGAGCACGATGTGCGTAGCGTCTTACTTTATCATATCCCCCAACCTGCACGCCTGTCGCCTACCACTTTCCACGCTTAATTTATTTTCTGACTCACATCACTATTAGCTCGTCATCGTCGGTACACAAATTGGCGCGTAATGTTCCCTCGCGGCGGCTGTAAAGCGGCGGCATCAGCAGCGCTGCGCGAGCAGGGACAAGCGCTGGCCTGCGAGGCCCTGGCGGTGTGGGGCGATCTGACACTTGCGACAATCCCGCTGGAACCATTATATTTCCCTACTGATTGCTGCTGGGCGCCAGCAATGCCCCTTCTTTAACATCGACTTCCCTTCTCGTCATTGAGACCGTCCCAGCTGCGCACCTGGCTCACACCACCGCTGGCAGACGTCGTGAACCGACCGCAGCTGCCAATCGTGCGCGGCAGCTCGTGCACACGGCGTATGGTCAGAGGCCAAGTTCACTAACATCACAAGCTGTGTAATCACATCGAATTTGGTGTGAATGCACCTTTAGGTAATTTTATTTAATCATATTTAATTTAATGAGATGTATTTAGTTAATCATATTTGTTCTTATTTAAAATTTAAGAACCAACAGCTGACTGGCAGTCACCTGTTGGTGACTTAAATACCTTGCAGATATAAAGAACGTGTGAGGGGTAATACTTGAAGAATGCCTAAAGATGTATTTACACCGAATTCGGTGCAAATACACGGCTTGTGATGTTAATGAAATTGGCCTCTGGATGTCCAACACAAATATAATCGTGAGTGCGACAAAATGTCGAAGGCAACAGAAAGTTCAAACCCTCGGCAGGGTTCCATTCCATTTTTGTAGTGGATTTGCGTAGGTATTCTGTGGCACAACTTTGTTTTTATATTCGGCATTGTGGTGAATCGGTGCACCGCCCCAGAATGTAGAAATGTGTTCTCTTGCCGGTGTGCGCCAGTAACGATCTTCATTACAGCGCCATCTATTTCTGCACACGGATACAAGTATAAGGTAGCAGCATGCTCCATAGGTGGCAGAACTTGATACCCTGTTGTCATCGGAAGCCACTATCCTAGGCAGGGCTGGTCCATGATTTCGTCTGGGCGCGTCCTGAGGGCGAATGTATTTTTGTTGATACCTAGTGAAACCCAATCACAAGAACCACCCGCAAACTTCGATTAAAAGGCATTCAGTACTTTGGAATTCTGGGGGCCGTCTTCGTTACGATTCGAAGCATGCGTGTCATGTGTGTAGAAAGATACTAAAAAAAAACTTCTACGTCTGGTTGAGCAATTGGAGGTGGGTGGGCGGTAGGAACATTGCAGGGAATGCATTTGCGGAAGCTTTCCCAACCTTCGCAATGGTTTCATTTGGATACTTATTGTGTTGTTCATTTCCAGAAGTTCCACGAGAGGAAAAATTGTGGAGATGCTGGAAGTCTGAGAACCTCGATAGGTAGACCCAGCCCATGCCATTTCGTAGATCTTCTCGGGTTCTGCTCAGTGAGAATTTGCATTTCAGCAACATTGTTCTAGCCCGGCGAGAATACCGGGATCTCGGCTAAAACTTCGCGTGGAAACAAAAAATTCAAAATTTCGCATGGGAAGAATTTCGGTTCAAATTTCGCGTATATGGATATAGATAGATGTAGAATATATATATAATATATATATATATATATATATACACACACATATATGAGACGCGGAAAGACAAAGAATAAAACCAGCATGGTCCTCGGAAACTAACAATAATAACGTTGAGTCCATGCAATTTGTAGACAAATATGCTTAAAGTCCAAAGACAAAAAGGCAAAGGACATCGGAAGTCCAAAGACTAAAGGCAAAAGGACAAAAAGCCAGCAAAGATAGCCATCAATGGGAAAGTTAAAAAACGACAAGACAATTGGAAAAAAGTTCATCTAAAGTCAAAGTGCAAAAATCAAAACTGAAGAAAGTAAAATGGTGAAAAGTGCGCACGAATAGGAGTGGAAGGGTCTAAAGTCAAAAGGACAAAATGCACATGGAGAAGATTAAAAAGGCAAATTGTCAACTGACAAAAAGTTACCCAGGGATAATAGTCAGATTTATAGAACTGAAGTGTGAGATATCTTCTATTACAAAAAGAGAAGGAAATTCGTATTCGTATATACCAGATTTGCCACTGGTGCACCAGATCAGATACATACCAGATTTGCCACTGGTATTTATCGTATGCGTATAAGGTAACCACATAATGATCATATTGGAAACGTTCCTTGAAGAGCAGACGGCTCCACCCGACGGCGGCTGATGCGGCGGCATGGCCCCTGGATGTTACAGGCATGCAGGCAAAGACACAATCAGGGAACGGGGGCGAAGCACAAGATCCCGTGTCCTCTGCCCTACAGCTCCGTTCATGCGATGATCCATTAATCCTCGCAAGGTCCATTCCCTCTCACGGGTCCCAAACAGCTAACCGTAGCTGGCAGCACTCCTTAAGCTCCTATAGCCCCCTTCAACTGTATTGTGAACTCTGCCCTCCAGGTCGCTTCAAATGATCAGTCCTATAAGATTCCTGACCTCTATATGTATATATTCATATTTGCATATATTTTAATATCTTGCAGGTAATTCCCCAAAGTGAAAGTCATGTCACTGGTTTGGCATATGACCTTCAACTAGCTTCGCATGGCCGAAAACGGAGAAATAAGATACGATATGAGCTTTATGCTGTTTTGATTTGCCACTGGTATTTTCCCTGTCTCTAGCATGCATAGTTTGGAAGTTTATTTTCGAGCCGATATTGACCTGATCTGACCTGACCTATCCTGACCTGTCCTGTCTTGACCCTTTTCACTGTGGTCGATATACATGCATTCATATATGTGAATTATTTCAAAACAATGTCGAAAGAACAGAAGCTGTGTCGTTTTCTAATCATCTTCAGGCACTTAAGTGAGAGTCCATATATTGAACTAATACGACCTCTGTTATCTCCTTATCAATCCAAATGCAAATCTAAGGTATGTTTGGTCTCTCGATGACCAGAGCTTTCAAACGATGTTCTGCATTTAATTCTAGCATACGTATGTCGGAAGGTAGAGTGGGGCTTTGAAAAGCCACCGGTCCGGCCAAGGTTAATCGTGACAGGGGATCAATAGATGTCACAAGAAAAAAAATTGACGCCCAGCAGAAGGGCACCTCATGGTGTTTGAAAGCCAAGGTAATCACTTGCGGGAGGCACCTACAGATCCTAGAGACTAACAATCTGGGGAGCCTCCAGGCTTGAGAAGGCCTCCCGGGACTGAGAAGGCCATATTGAGAACTGTTTGTCCTCCGCGGGAAGACACAAACACGAAAGCCCGTGCCCTCTGCGCTTGGCGTCCTGAGTAACCGTTGGTAGTGAGAAAGCCCTGGAAGCGTCCTCAGGGTACACTTAAGTACCATTTACCGGTCGGCTTATGCTTGAACACCTTCAGATCTTGCCTAGGGCCTAAAGAACCCCTACCCACAGCCTATTCAGGATCGCAGAGATCTATTCTCTAGGGTGCCACATCTGCCAGTGCCGTTATGTGGCCAATATACCAGCCGTTCCTACGGCATAGGTAACTTAGAATATGGAGAAAGGCTTGTGGCATTAGATATGTACTCACTCAAGTATAGGAGATTAAGGGGGGGGGACATGATTTAAATGTACAAAATTGTTAAAGGACTAGATTAGGTCAATTTGAATGGCGCTCTTCAGTTTAGAGTATCACGTAGGGGTCATCAATTCAGGTTAGACAAGTTGAGGTGTATAACAGTTAAGCGACAACAGGTCTTCATTCAAAGGGTTGTTGATCAGTGGAATGGGCTGCCTGCTGATGTTGTGGGGAGTCCCTCATTGAATGTATTTAAAAGTAGGATGGACAAATTTTTTAGACAGGAAAATCTTGTTGTGTTCTAATTTGTGATGGAAAGGGCGATATTTATGTTAAGTAAGTGTGCACGGCACAGACCTCTTTAAGGCATGGATGCAGTTTGAAAATTATTGATAGGCATTCAATCCACATGTGTTAAGAGGGATCAGGGGAATAGGGCTGGATAGCTAGGGTAGATAGGCATTGATAGGTGTGTGGGATATTGGTGGACCGGTTTCTTCAGGATGTGGGGTGGTTGGGGTGGGTCTTTTTACCAGGCTTATGGTATCTTCCATTTACAGACTTAACTGGATGGGCCCTTGGGTCTCTTATTAAGTCTAAACGCTTTATAACTTATATAGGGTGTATCTAGCAGTGGATTCAGCACCTTCCTTTGGGATGTGATACTGATGAGATTGGCTATGGCAGCACAATGGGTATGATTGGAGGAGTTTGTAATTGTTGAGTGTGTTATGCAATAGCAAGTGAATGGTGCTAGATAGGCTGGGATATATAGTTCCCTAGTAACTTGAAATAAGGGATTGATTGGGGTGAGCGTATGTACATTTCTAGTACCATTTCTAGATAGGCTTAACCCAGATGGGCCCCTGTGGCTCTTATTAAGCCTTAGCACTTTATGACTTGACGGCATATGCGGTAGTTGCCTCTAATATAGCAACCCCAAGGATATATGGCTCCATTATGCATGACCGCAAGATGCAAGTAGCGCTTCTTTCAAATGTATGTGATGGCAAAACGTTGACCTGTCGTATCATTGCGCGAACATGTTGCTAGTGCCACAGGACATACGCAGGGTTACACTTGAAGGCTTCTGAGATATGATGAGACCCGCGTCTCCACCTGCTCCATAGCTGCAGATGCCAGTGGCGTCCGACCGCAGTGAATATTACGATTTTCTGTCATGTTAAACTTACGGTAAACGGCCAAAGAATCGTTCCCTCAGGTCAGCCCCCAACTACAGCACTTCAAATCCTCGGAATGCACATGGGTCCTTCGCATTATGAATATAATTTCAGTCCTCGCACATTTAATTCAGCTATGTCCGTGATTTCCTGATTGGCCTTTCCAGACTGATGATATGACCGCCTACGAAGCCTATGCCCAGGCCGATGGTCAGCAGTGCCTCGTGGTACAGTCCGTTCGCCTGCACCAGCGTCACTCTGTACTTTGTTTTAGTGCCGATAGGTGGCAGGGCGATCCGTGGGGCTGCCCCAGGCGCCTACGCTAGCCGTCCACTGGGCACCAATTATCAGTACACTTGCTGACATACACTGAAGCCATGGCTGCATTTTTGAAAATCGCTTTCACCGAATTGTTCCGTGGAATTCGGATGACATTTGAAAGCTGTCACGGCTATCGATTATGTATCGGGGGCATTGATTTTCGACTTGTCGGTGGCGGCGGCGCGGCCGGTTCCTGGCGCGCGCGCGTCCGGCGCGACATCTGTCAGCGAGCGTACCGGCCAGGGGTAGTGGCCAGTCCCAAGGCCTTCCGGCCAGTGAGCGGCGTCTGGACGCGCGGCGTGGTGTTGGGTGGCGCCGGCGCTCCCCGCCGGACGCGACCGGCCGTTGTGGGTATAGGTTTGGTGCGTGCTGTGCTTCGATACATGACTAGATCTATACTCATCAACGGACGGCCGCGCCCTTCGGCCCCCGGACGGCGGCTGGCCGCGCCCTCGGCCCCGAAGGCTGCCTGCTCTGCTGTTTCGTGACGACTGACGCGTGGTGGGTGAGGCGGCGCGCACCACCGACCGGCGTGCGCCGGTCTCTGCCATGCGTGGTTTTCGGTGTCCGGTATCCGTACTCGTGTCTGAAGTGTTCGCGGTAGTCTGGCGTTGGCGCGCTGTGGGGATGTTGGGTGTACGCTTGGCTGAATAGTGTAGCCGCGGTGCGTGTTGACGATGATAGTGCGATTTAGTTTGGTGCAGCACATTTGGTGCAGGATGAGTGCGTCGCGGGTGATCGTGATATTGTATCTCCGACTTCGGGGCGGCGCTGTGTCAATGTGATAGTGTGATCCTCGCATCCGAGGTCCCAGTGATTGGTCCCCTCCTGACGTGCGAGCTCGATACATCAGCTTCGGTCTTACCGTGCGTGAACGCCAAGGCATTTCATGCCCGTCGAATGATCGCATTCAGTCGGTCATAACCGAGACAAAGGAGGGTTCCCCGTGCAGTTCCTTCTTGCTGGCGCCGATTGGTCACTAGCAGCTGATAGTTTCATCTTCGTTATGGGCCTTATCGTTATACGCAACCGCTCGTTGAAATGTTATAGTTACGAGTTTGATCTGAAGCTTGTCTGTGTAGTCTTTAGTAATTTGAGCTCATCGTGGCGCCAGCATGTTCAGTAGTTGCGAAGGAAGAATGTCACCAGAATTCTAACCAGTCTGCGGATAAATGAACTTTAACCGTTTTATGAAAGTACCACTTGTGGTATGTTCCATACTAATTTTGAGGCCTGGTTTTGTGACAAGCTTTCGGCCATACGCTGAATTCAGATACGCGCAGTTTTAAGCCAATGCTGAACCAGTTTGGCCAGGCTAGTGTTCACGTCAGCGATTGGGCTCCACGTCACGATAGCGGGCTGGGCTCTGCGTCAGATGAGTGAGCCCCACGTCGCGTCAACGGGCTCGACTAATGCGATCTGTAAGTCTGTAAGCGCGATCGGATGATGCCTGGCGCATGGCTACACCTCGGGCGGAATGTGCCCGCGCTTGTACCTAATCGGATTAGTGGGTGCTGTTTTTGTATTCGCGGAAGTGGCACAGCATTCCCACGCCGCGGAGGCAGCTGTATGCGCGGTATGTGACGTGGCGGGCCGGTCCCCGATATTTGGTTTCAACGGCAGCTCTAAGCAGTGAAGTATGGCGGGCCGGTCCCCGGTGTCTGGGTGCAGCCGCAGCTCTGTGAGCGGTGGCGTGGTGGGCCGGTCCCCTGTGTCTGGGCGCAGCGGCAGCTCTGTGAGCGGTGACGTGGCGGGCCGTTCCCCGGTGTCTGGGTGCAGCGGCAGCTCTGAGGGGTGACGTGTGGCCGGTGTCCTGGAATTGTGAAATTAGAGCAGAGACCCACACTTAATGAGAATTGCTTAAGATCACATTTTCTTTTTTTAATCAAGTACCACTTTTTTAGTCCAGGTTATGATTGAGCTTTTTGTGTTTTAATGGCGCTCATGGCCTCTGGCAATCAATTGGTCGTTTGGAAATCACCTCTCTCTCTCTCTCCTCCATTCTATAGTCAATTTCATGACGTGGCGTGTGCCGGGCCGGTCCCCGGTGTCTGGGTGCGGCGGCAGCTCGTGAGCGGTGTGGCGGGCCGGTCCGCGGTGTCTGGGTGCACCGGCAGCACTGAGCGGTGACGTGTGGCGGGCCGTTCCCCGGTATCGGTGCTGGTTTAAACCTATGACGGGGCTAAATGACCAAACCTGGTCGATGCGCCCTAAATCTCAAACTCAAACATGTGACGGGAGTGGAGTCCGCGACTGCTACTCTCTCAATAGTGAACAGGCTGAATGCGAGTGATCACGTGACGGTAACGCTCGTGGGACCGCGTCCCGGCCCCTCCTCAAAGCCGCTCTCCGCGGTAGTATCCTATTCGCACAGCTGGCCCAATCGCTGCGCAGAGGACCGTTATGGCGACATGCCACCACCGCCGCCGCCGCAGTGTGCGTGGGAAACTCGTGCGTCCTCTGTTGTTGAGGTGTCCGTGGACGGGATGGGTGTGGGGGTGATCTCGCCAGTTGTTGAGGTGTCGCTGGACTGGATGGGTGTGGGGGTGTGGTTAGCCAGTGTGTTGCGGACGGTGGCCGGATCTGTCGTCGCGTGGCTGGTGCGGTCGGGACGGCGGTGGTGACGCGTGACTGCCGTGTGACGGTGCCGTGTCGGCGGTGCTTCTTGAGCTAGGACGACAATGCCGTGGCCAATGAATGGCCGGTTAAGGAGGGTGACGCCTGCTGTGTCGGGCGCGTGAGGCCGAGATCGTGCGCGTGTGCGGAGTAGTAGCCTGGTGTTGCAATAAATGATGACTCGTATTTGCCCATTGTTCAGCTATTAGCTGCGCCGCTCTTCGGAGCGCTCTTCGGTGCTCCCTGGAGCTGGATTGATTCGGGGTTTGAGTGGATTTTGAATGCACGTTTATTGTCCATGCTTACCGATAACACGCTCGCGTATTACGTTATAATATTATTTACTGTACGCTATCACATTTATGTTCACGTGCTATGTCGCTACGTTTTATTGCTAGCATAAGATGTACTTTAGTCGAGTTAGTTCACCAGTTGTGTATGATTGATGGATCATGCTTCATTATGCGGTTCATGGTAGTTTTCACCTATATATATTCAGCCTTGCAAGCCTCTTCTCGGCGTCATCTTCCCATGACCTAACCTAACATGAACATGTGTTTAAGTACGTAAAATTAACTCGGCATTGACCGAACTTTCCAGCCGCACATCATAGACCTTGGGTGGGCGTGGCAGGACACTCCTTGCCTATCTCTAACTTCTGGACCAATTTAAGTGGTTCCACACAGGAATCGATAGCTCCGTGTCGTGCGACCTCAGCAAGTCACTTTTTGGATGTGGGGTCAAGAATGAGGTCAAAACTCTAGGCTTAGCACCCAAATCTTGCACTCATGTTTCTTGTCGCACTGGCGGTATGATATCCAGTAATAAGACGTTCACATTCTGTCCTGATAATAAATTTCCTAAAGTATACCATATGTGGATATCTTCCCAGAATATTAACCCCCAGGTGCCGGATGTCTGGGTAAAAGGAGGTCAATACCAAGGGGATCTTGTATGTCAGAAACCACTGCCCATGTTTTAATGATTCTGACGCTAATTAATAGCCCTTATTTGTGCGACCACAAACTATATGGGGTTTATTTCCTTGATACCAAAACTAGGTGCTATTTGAAGGTCAAGCTAGGTCAAATTCATGGAATATTATACACTCGTTATCGACCTTCCAAATGGGTACAATAAGATTGTAGTTATTTACAAAAGTTTGTGGCAGCTCCTGCCATTAAAGTCGCCACGCCCTGGTGTAAATGTCCATGAAAGCTTCCTGCTGTGGCAATCGGACCCGGTAACTTTAGACCCGGAGTCGATTTGGTCCGAATTAGCCTTGTGAAAGCTCATTTGTCGGTAACCTTTCAGGATATTGATCTAAGATTTGATTGAGCTATTCTTATGCCTACCGTATATCGCATATATTCCGATTTTTGAATATTATTTTTTTGAATATTATTTTTCAGGAAGTTAATTTCGACAGTCGCGTGGCTCCATAGCACCTCGGCGAAA
This sequence comes from Ashinkailepas kermadecensis, assembly GCA_034440615.1. NCBI lineage: Eukaryota > Metazoa > Arthropoda > Thecostraca > Neolepadidae > Ashinkailepas > Ashinkailepas kermadecensis. Next base: position 11,407 of record JAOTOM010003452.1, read on the forward strand.
ATTCCGAGATAGCAGTTTTGTAGAACGCAGCATTAGCTTTCAATCGGTGTATAGCTGATGTTGAAGACAAAACAGATTGGCTGTATAGGGTCAAGCTAACCGAAATGTATGAGATGAACTAAAAAAACAGCGCCATTCCTGTTTTATGGTTTTATCAATGCATGCAGCGTTTTGATGTGCTTTTTCTTGTGCTTCTTGTTTGATGAGTCGCACAAATGCAGCAACGTCACCTACAGCGCGGTTGCTGTCCTAAAATGCATCCTAAAATACAGTGTAGGTTGTAGGTATTTTGTACTTGGTACGTGTCACGTCTGAGGTATGGCCTGGCGGAAAAGGATGGATGAAACAGTCATGCCCTATCCAGACTAGCGCAGTGATGCCCCGCGTCGAAACAGGCGAGTTCATCTAAGAGATGGATGATTTCCTTAGGGTTATGGTTTTATCCTCCAAAGCCACGGATACTCGGGTTCAGAAGATCGAGGCGCACAGTCGAGAGGTCCAATTCCATTGTACTTTGGGTGTTATTGGAGGTGGTTATGTTGGGACGATCTGTCCGCGTCCTTCAGTGTTAAAATAATGGTTTCTCGTCACGTGTAAGATGTCGCAAACGAGTGCTGCAGGATCTCGAAATCGCCATGAAAATAATGATAGCTCAAATATTTTTTCAAGTTTGTCAAACCGAGTTTTGAGACCATTGAGTGCATATGACTACCCGTTTTGCGTGTTTTGAGAAGTACCTAATTTGGAGATATCGATATGAACAATAACGATACAAATACCTATGCTATAAACCGGTATTTTATAACATAGCACATCATGCGTACTCCCTTTACCTTTGATTGTGCTATGGTATGTTCGGTATCACGATCCCGGATCCGTTATGGTGAGCATAGGTATGATGCTTATACACGGGGTGCTGTTTGAAATGAGGCATGAAGACTTACAAACACGCACCAAGAAGCTCGATGTCGATACATATTTGGGAAGATGTCGATTCAGTATTCAGTATGTGGTATATTCCGCCCTATTTCACGAATAGTTTAGGCGTCCTGCGATCGTGGCCATGAGCTTCTCTGTCCCCGATCCCGATGTGCCCAGGCATAGCAAGTTGAATGAGTTGCCGACAGTGGCTGGCGGAACCCAGCGGTTGATAGCGCCGTGGGCACGATAGCACAGTGTGTCACAAAGCAGCGATAAAATATTACTTTTTACGTAACGAACGGAGGGAGAATGTGGGCATGATTTCAGTCACGTCAAGCAACCTAATCAAGAAAGTTTCCGTTGAGTTGATCTGAGTTAACGGTGACGATGGAGGAACTTTATGTCCGTTTATTTTGAGCATTTTCTGATTTAATCACCACGGCCTTTTCCTTGTGTGTGCAAGGTGGGGAGAGCGGTATCGCAGGCCATTTGCATGCAAACGGCAATAGTGCTCAGTTGTTCAGATCCGAAGAGAGCGTGACAAGTCTCAGTTGGACCTATGTCGGCATGCATGCGCCGGACAGCAGTAGTGTCAGTACGGATAAACGCGCTATGCGAAGTGGTAGACGATTGGGAAGTGTGGTATCGCGATAATATGGGAGGTGTTCGACGACAAAGTCTGAGTATACGTGTGCATCGCACGTGTACACGTACATCGCATTATTTTGGTCGGGTCAATTCTAAATCAAAGCACGAACAGATCAACTTATTGTATCCGATTCAAGCCATATCCACCTATCGAACAGGCTACATCCAGATCCAGCCCAAAACGGTATAATTCGCATGGGGCTGATCCAATATATGCACGGGTGTTAATTTCTGAAAATTATCGGGGAAGGGGGGGGAAATACATGAAGGTAATGGGCAGTTCCAAATAGATCGTGGGGCACACTCCATAGGGTCCCATATTAAAGTTGAAATTATGGTGAGGGAAAAGCCAACATTGAGGGGACAGTTGCCCCCTTAAAGGTATATAAAACAACACCCCTGAATCCATGTTTAGCATACGTAAAGTTATGGACCAAGCGATTCATGCCCAGTTCAAATCGAGATATTTAGACATTTTACCATCAAATTTCGAACAAATCCAGCAGATTATGCTGCATCGTAGAATCTACCGGATATGTCCAACCAATTTTGTACTAAACTTTTAGTGCATTTGTGATCATTTATGAGCGGAATGGGACTATGCCGACATATCAAGCGATGTCGTTTACTTATAAGAGTTATACGTTTGCACCATTATTTTATTGGTAATGTGGTGATAAGATATCAACTTCTGACGTTTTGACCCCATTGTATTGATATTACATCGCGATTACTTGGTGTTTGTATTTCCATAAAACCGTGCTTTCAGGAAAACCGAAACGTCTACCGGACAATGCCGGCCAGGTCGTAGTATTTTTATCATATCTCCACCCACTTCCGACAGGAGTTTTAAGCCGCACATGCATCTTATCTCAGTGTTAAAATAATAGTTTCCCGTTAGGTGTGAGATGTCGAAACGAGTACAGTAGGATGTCAAAATCGCCACGGAAATAATGTGAGATCAAATACTTGTGAAGTCCTTCGAACCCAGTTTTTAGACAAATGAGTGCATATATTTGAGTATTTGATCTATCTATGATATAAACCAGCATTGTATAACATAACACATCATAGGTAATCCCTTTACGTGGAATTGCGCCACGGGGTGTTCAGTGTCACGATCCAGGATCCGCTGTGGTGATCATAATCATGATACTTATAAATTGGATACTGTTAGAAGCAAGGTATGAAGACTTCGCAAACGCGCACCTAGAAGCGCGATTTCAATGCACTTATGGGAACGATGTCGATTCAGTGTTCAGTAAGTGGTATATTCCACCCTATTTCACGAATAATGTATCACTGTGTTATCTCCACCTGACATCGTACGGCAGATATGCATGAGGTGTGGCATTTGTCGTATCATGCGTTGCAATTACATATCAACCATCGTATAGCGCAAGCAAACCCAATGTCTTATGTGCTCTGAACTTCCTGTGGACTTTTTCATCAACACAAGTTATTGATTGCTTCTCTAACAAGCTATGGCGGTATCAGCAGAAGTAAAATCTGAAATAAACGAATAGGTGTTGCACATTAAATGTAACTACTTTGGACAATCACGGGCGGGCCGGTCAGTATTCTTCCTAAACGAATTCGTTCGGTATTTGAGCAGAAGTTGACAGCAATTTCCTCGACCAACTGTATTTTTGTTAGTTATTTTTATATTTGTTTGTTAGTTATCAAGGTAACTCTGCACTAACTCGACGATCGGTTGTCGGGCATCATATATAAAATACAACAAAACATGAAATTAGAAACATCAAATCCTTCTGAAAAGACAAATCCTTCTATATTTAGACTTGGAATTCCATCGAAAACACAATTTTAGAATATACTACGTCCTACTGTTTCTGGTTATTGGTTTTACGACACGTCGACCGTTGAGTCATGTAGCGTCGCCAATCTCTCACGCCGATTGGTCGCGGGCGAAGAGTAGGGACAGGTGAGACTCGAACCCACAACCTTTCGATTGTGAGACGAGCATCTTACCCCTAGACCACTCGTCCCCCACGTCCTACTGTTTCAACGATTCGCCAAGGGTCGTGGGTTAATTCATATCATATATATATATATATATATATATATATATATATATATATGTTGTTTATATGTTACTAGGTTATGTATATTTGTTGATATATTTTTTAGGGGTTGCCGGTATCACCTCATGACCGGCATTACGCTATATTCCCCCAAGTATGTCGACAAACGATCGATTAAAATTAATTGATTTTTCCTTCATCATAATCATGTTTTTATGAATGTTCACACCAGAAATAAATAGGAGGGTCGGAGCCGAACCCGAAGTTGACTTATAACTGGGCTCTTCCGCTCACAAAATGATCGAGGAAAATCGTTTGCGCCCCTTCACAACTGCACATCCCCACTCGAAACCAGGGGAATCCACGCCGGCTCGGTGACACATTCGGTGGCTGGGCCATCAGCCTCCGAGCCACCGAGATGTGTAAGCTATGAAACTGAACTGAAACAGCTGGTCTTGTGTGAGATGCTGAATTTTCTGGTGACAAATTATCTTTGTCTATTTTCACCAATATCGCGCCCATGTGAGTACTGATTATTATAAATGATGATTAGACTGAGTGATGGAGTGCTGATTATTGGAATCCGTCATAATGTAATATTGTATAGATTATTCGGAGATCGCTCTGCAGCAGGCGGCGTAGCGGCGACTTCAGGAAGCAACGCCTTTGCCGAATCGGAGTAGGTCTCAAAAACATGATTTGTTGGTGGCTACATTCGCCTCGTCGACGAGGCGACGAATACGCCACGTGAGTGGAGAAGCGCACAGATCTGCGACCTGTTCATCAGTTTTATTTTCTTGAATCCGCTGTGTAACTGGTGTACTGTTCAAACTTTCGAGGCTTAAGATATTTCAGGATGAGACTTGTCAATTATATCCGTACCCTACTTGGAGGTGAAATATACATATATAATTCCAATGCTTCCTTCTTCTTTGACGTAGGTCGGACAAGTGCTGTCGTAAGAATTGTTATGATCCTATCCTCACTTCTATGTTATCTGAAACTATCTGAAAATTAGCTATACGTCAACGTGTGTAACAAAGTTTTTCAGCTCTCCTATCATTGGAGGGACCGTTTGGTGGTCTGAATATTTTTTTTTTTAAACTAGGAAACAAAGCAAAAAACTAACAAAGATATCGATTTAGAAAATACGTCAATCCCTTCTTACCCATTTCCATCGAAGTATGCGGTGGGCAGGAAACCGTGACTTGACGGCGTAGTTATTATATTCGGAGTTATCGTCCCTTTCGGAGATTTGTCTTTCGGAGATTGGTCGGGCTCGATCAGCAAGTTCGTAGCACTAGCTATAAGAAAACCCGAACATGTGATATATATTCATTGGTACATCTATTTAGGATATAGGGATTTCGTACGAACACAGGCACATCTATTTTTCGATGTTGTCTCCCGTGATCGGAATACATTTTCCCCATTTATCCTTCGGGCTCTACCCCTCAAAATTAATATGCTTTTCATAGCTCCACAAACCACCACCATATTGTCGTGTTGCTGGGGATTGCAGACCGAAGATCATCTTCAATCGGGTCTTGTCTAGGTGGAAACTTTGCTGACCAGTTGAACATGCTGATAACGCTTTGGAGCGGACCCATTATACACATTGGTCAAGCGTTGGTGTATTAATTGTATCATGAAGCTGAGTCTGCATTTATCATGATTGAGTCTGCATAAAATGCAGACTTATGGCCGAGCGTGACCAACCTACATTTGAAAACATATATGATGTTTTTTTAACTGCAGTCAGTTGCAAATAATCAGATGGACTATCTTTTTATACATGTTTGATTAGTGTTTTCTTTCAGCATCAAAACGTTCGGAGAAAACATTTAGTACTTGCCAGTGACGACGACGATTTAAACAGTTCTCTGCAGCTATCGCGCAAAGATTGACTTCAGCGAGTCGAAGTAAGCGAAACAAATGTTCCTGATTGTAAGATAAATCTTATGATCCGAGTCTCATTTCTACGACTAATGCTTCGCGGCCCATACTTGATTCCCCGCTAGATGTCCTTACTTTACAATGCTGGAGTAAGACTAATACTGATCGAACGAATTACATGAAAATGCGTTGGTAATCAAACGACAGACATTGTATAGAATTGCGCCACATGTTGCTCAAACTGTATCGATCTGCGATCAGTGATTGCTTACGAATTAGCTTTATTAGCTTAATTAGCTTTGCTACGAATTAGATATTAGCTTACGAAGAACGTCAAGTTCAGGCCCGGCCGGGCCAATTCGTTCAGGTGGAATATTTCTACATAGTTCGATCCAGACTCGTACTGCAGCCTCACTAGTGGTAGCAAATCTGAATTGCCGAGCCGGCCAGTGCCCGGACCCACCGCCGCTGCAGGACCAGGCCGGCCAGTGCCTGGACCCACCACCGCTGCAGACTTTTTGTTTTAGCAGACTTCCAGAGATATGCCGAGGAGCTTTCCATCCATGACAAAATTAATTAGCAATCGGGGATACCGCCTCGTGGGCGCCAGGTACGGCGGCCGGATGCGCGGCTGCTGTCGTTTACGCGCTACTTGTTTGCGTGACCGACCAACCGTCCTGCCTGCTGTGCGAGACACGTCACCGATTCAAACGCGTGGCTTATGCTCAGTTCAGTGGAAGTGCAATGTTGGCGGCGTGGATGTGAGGACTAAAATCTGCAATTCACATCGGACGTCAGGTGCCTCTGGATGTTGTTGTATATTGGAGGTTGCAAGCATTGGAGTTTATGATAAATTGGAGGTTTTGATGCCGTGGGTAGCGTGACACATTGGATGTTGCGATGCATCTGAGGTTGTGATGTATTGGAGGTTAGAATCCTATGAGGTTGTGATACATTGTAGGTTATGACTATTGGAGGCTGTGAACGCATACATTAAAGGCTGTTTTTGAGGTTGTGATACATTGGAGGTTATTAACATTGTATGATTTGATACCAGATACATTGGATGTTATCAGCGTTGGGAGGCTTTGAACATTGGAGGTTTTTATATAGACCCAGGAGGGTTATGTAACCTCGTGTTCAGAAGTTGAAGTAAGCAAGGAAATGTATGAATATTCGGTATGTAATGTACGTAAGTATATGTAATCAGTAGGTAACCAAGATCTATAGGTTTTGTTTTACTTCAGCTTTTGAGCACGAGGCTGTGTAGTCCTGCCGTTCAACATCGATGTAGCACGTGCGTTGTCCCGTGTTTTCGCACGCAAGATCTTTGCCAGCCGAGCTGACTAGGCCGGTCGGCTCTAGGCTGCGGTGAGAAGTACATGACAAGCTGCACGGCCGCTGCGAGTGCCACCCGGAAGCCATCTGGACGAACATTGTGAAGTCCAGAGGAAATGTGATAAAGGCTGGCAAAAATTTCATTTGATTGGTCTGGAGATAATTGAAAAAGCACGATCTGAGACAATGCAGATGAAGTAGAACCTTGGATTATGTTACGACGCATTTAACTGCCAGGTCGTCAGCGTCGTCAACCTCTCACGCGGGCTGGTTGCTGGCGGACTCGGTAATATCGTCGGTTGTGCCAGGCGACCACTGCGGACATAAATGCGAACAGCGCCCCTGGTGGCGCACTTTGTCCCTAAATATTTTTATGCCACAGCGTTTGCGCATTAGTAGAAAATAATGCGAAGTTGATGCTCAAAATTACACTAAATTCATCCTCGTAGAAAACACGAAACAAAATTCAGCTATTTGAACTGCTCAAGAGAATGTGGTAGTTAGGAGAAATATCAGCCTCGCAATACCCAGACATGTCGCATCGTTTTGGCTAGTTTTTTGCCAAACTAGGTATGTTACAAAAAATGTCCACCCGGGACTGAATTCACAATTATTTACCGTATCACTTTCGACCGAAACTATGATGATTTTCTAAATGATTAACTTGGCACTTTTGTCCTGAGAATTAAGCAAAATATCTTGATCATGCATAACTATAGAAAAAATATTTTCCTTGAAAAGCTATAACTGTTATGCAATTTGTCCACCCTACACAAATAACTTCAGACTATTTTTCACCTTTCGTTGCAACTCGTTTCTTAATGTTCACAATATTCGACTTGGCATTTTTGTGTTCAAATTTATACTTCATTATCCATCTTCTGAGAAACCGTAATCTCAGACAAATGAGCAAAAGAACCTGCGCCGTGACGCCACTCAGTTAACCACAACTAGGAAGCAAAGTAAACACAAAAGGTGGGAACAAAAGCATAACTACCCACATACCATAGACTAATTAGCCATCATGCACCACAAGAAGGTTTAGTAACTTTCAGTTTCCATCTCCTGGCTTGAGTAAGGTAACCTTATATGCATGGGAACACCAACAGATATAGAGAAGTGCATTCGGACCTTTGCTAAATGGACGAATCTTGGGTAAATTTCGCATAGAAGTGCTGTTTAAAAACATCGTGCATCTTGCTAACAGATATTGTCACAATAACTTAATTATGTGGACGCCTATCCAAATGCCACTTTTTTTCCTAATGATTATTTTTCATCTCGTTAGCTAGCGCAGCTCTAGGGCGTGATGACATCCTATGGTTAGGTCATGTGCGCCCATTTCCTTTTAGTATCGTGGATGAAAGTGTACTGATGAGAATTCATGTCATACTTTCTCACCTCCTTCGTTCCTTTTTAATCCTGTATCTGCTGGGCAGAATTGGAGAGAGTTTCGCCAGCTTGTGATATTTCGAAAGAGGGATATTTGAAGTGTCCATGACCTTTAGGACTGGAGAAGAGGAAGGTCCCGGCGGTGTGCTTGGAACAGATTCTTTAATGCCATATTTCGATGCGAGAGACTCGATATGCCGTCGTTTTCGACGGATATGGCGATCTGAGTAGTGCCTGGAAGGCTCGGCAGCAGCGGTGAGCCCGGGTGCTGGCCGGATTGGTGCGGCCGCGGTTGGTCCAGGCATTGGCCGGCCTGGTCCTGCAGCGGCGGTGGGTCCAGGCACTGGCCGGCCTGGTCCTGCAGCGGCGGTGGGTCCAGGCACTGGCCGGCCTGGTCCTGCAGCGGCGGTGGGTCCAGGCACTGGCCGGCCTGGTCCTGCAGCGGCGGTGGGTCCAGGCACTGGCCGGCCTGGTCCTGCAGCGGCGGTGGGTCCAGACACTGGCCGGCCTGGTCCTGCAGCGGCGGTGGGTCCAGGCACTGGCCGGCCTGGTCCTGCAGCGGCGGTGGGTCCAGGCACTGGCCGGCTCGGTCCTGCAGCGGCGGTGGGTCAAATTCTGCTACATTTGAGACATCAAATTGGAGAGGAGCAGCAATACATAACGGAGAGGTCTTCGAAAAAGACACAACGTTGTTCTTGATGAAATAATTTGGCGATATGTCTTCACATATTTCCCTGTATTATCCTTTGTGAAGTGGGCGTCAGCCCTGCACTTCATGATCTTGATTTCGCTTTTCTTAATTTCATTACTGTCCCCATTCTCACTGACATATTTTCTGTACCACTGTGGATCGTAGGCAGTGCCACACTAGAAGTTGTTCGATAGAGGTGATTGCGCTATAGAAATGTCTGTCTTGACTTGGCACTTTGATTCTGATGGGTTTTGCCGGCCTTTCTAGCACTGGGAAGCGAAGGGCCTTGAAGATAGTCGAGTTCACGGTATCTGCCACAAGCTGGACACTCTTATTTGGATGGGGGCCGCGGTATCTCGGTTGGTAGAGCGTCAGAATCTTGATCGAAAGGTTGTGGGTTCGAATCTCGCAACCGACGGCATTTACCGAGTCTACTCGCGACCAATCGGCGTGAGGGGTTGGCGACGCTATGTAACATAGCGGTTGAATGCGTCGTAAAATAACCCAAGGTTCTTCTTCGCCTATTTGGACACTGATGGATGTGTCTTGGACCTCCATAAAACCTTGTGGAGTGGATATGCCATTCATCTGGAAAAAGGCAATGCTGATTGTTAGACATATGGTGGTATGCATAACACATGTATGCGAAGAAACATGATAGTGTTCATGCTAGTCTGCTGTCCTTGGGGCTGGCTTAGTCCCAATGGAGCAATGCCCCATGATATATTTCCTCAATGGGGTGAGCAGCAGTGATCAATTTTCCAACCATGTAACCATATGGTAGTTGCACACCTGGAACCTGTATTCAAAGCATAATTATGTAGAAAATGCAATGTTACGTTTAATTATTCAAAGCAAGTATCTGTCTTCAATGGGTGCACAACAATCCCTATCTTCTCACATCTTTTCAGAAACTGTTCAACTGATTTTCATAGGTGTGCAGATTTACGTGGCTTCTACTGACTGGCCCTGCAGCTGCTCCATCACAACCGGTGCTGTGTGACGGCACTCCCTCCATTGTCCCCCACATTATATGCTCCCCAGAGTGGAGACATTTCTAAGGCTGATTGGTCAGGGTGATTAGATGCATGGTCTACAGAGGTGCAGGGACATAGCCCACATGATGTGCCATGCTAAAAGCAAAATGTGCCTTATTATCTTTGACATTTTAGTGGCAAAGTAGTTTGCCTTTTAGTGGTATGAGGTGCCCAGTGTGAATTTCACTGTATTTCACTTTTCACCAGAAATAAAGACGAAGGTTGCATTGGCAAGAAGCAATACATGCAATAAAGATGAACACATACACAGTGCAGGGTATGGTTTTAGCAGGGATCGTTAAAAGTATCAATGGACACTGTAAGGTTCTGATGCATCCCAATCCATTATTATGAAAGCTGAGTCTAGATGCAGATTTTTTTCCTTGCGAATGTCTAGTATGATTACTTCAAATATGCATTCTTTGACATCCTGAAATTGTCAGGGTGCAGCATTGTTAGTACTGCTGCACTCAAATGCTGGCGCATCTTCCCTCCTATAACACGCGCACATCCTGAATTTCATTTTAATACCTGGGAAGTTATTGAATTACAATTGACTAGGGTGGCTTCACTATTTGTGAGCTCTACAGGTATCTAAATTTATTGAATAGATGTTTTGTAAAGCAGGTTCAAAGCAGGCAGCTACAACTTACCCAGATTGAAAAAAAAAGTACCATTAAGTCTATAAATATGAGCATATGTTCCTACTTTTTGGGAATTAAAGCATATAATTATTTAAGCTAGCTTTATAGAGCAGACACAACTGCCTGATTTTAGCACATACAGGTCCTCTGGAACTTTGATCGTGATGTTCACATGTGCATCAACTGCAAGTTTGAGAACCAGGATGACTGATGCTATTCATCGATGTATGTTTGTTTCTTGTGTAGAGGCAACACAATTTTATACTTTACATAAATGTCTGATGCCAATGCATGCAAGCATGAAATGCTTCACATTTTACCAACAGCATTCACATGGACCCACAATATATGTGAGAAAGTTTCCATTATCTAAACCAGTGATCACATCAACTAGGCATATCACACTTACAGCTCAATCCAATAGTAAGACACCATGGATTGAACTTTCCATGCATTGCATCAATAAATGGCCGATTGCATAGGCAGTGATAAAATTTTTGTGCAACAACTTTATAGTATGTCATGGCAGTATAGGTAATTTACAAAATACATTAACAACATGTCTTGCCTCGGCATAGCAGAGGTTAGGCTAAGATAGGTTAGATTTGTGAATGTTGAAATGTTTGAAATATAAAATTTTTGAAAGATAAAATTGTTGTGCAACAACTTTATAATATGTCATGGCAGTATAGGTAATTTACAAAATACATTAACAACATGTCTTGCCTCGGCATAGCAGAGGTTAGGCTAAGATAGGTTAGATTTGTGAATGTTGAAATGTGTCAGGTGTTTTTCTCAAATTATATATCTCGTCTTTATATATTACTCCACTCAGTTTTTTGGGTCATATTTTGCGTCCCAACTGAAAAGGAAGTATTTTGTCACAGTATTCTGCAACATGGTTGCATATTTTAAACCTTAAACTGCAAATTTACTAAATGTTTTTCTTCAATCATGTTACAGCAGAATAAAGTCAGTATTGAGGCCGAATGAACCTTAGTTTTCACTGTCCAGTTAATCTTGAGCTCTTTATCACAGGACTTAGCCTGACCAAGCGTACCTATCCTAACTGAAAATAGTTTGTTTTTCTCATTCCAAGATTTTGAACTACCTACCTAGTTATATTTTCTTGAATTGACCGAAACAAGCATCGTGGAACAACAGTTTGCACTTTGGCACCACCTCTGGTAATTCATACTTCTGCTCGCACCTAAATACCGATGTGCGACGGCCATCTGGGCAAATAATCGTCTGCAAAGCGCCGAACAAAGGACAAAAACACGAGTCTTGGCTTGGCGTTTTCTGTTTATTTGGCTGCGGTGCCCCAATGTCCACTCTAACGTGGGGATGGTCGCCTATCGGGGATTCGAGCCCGTGATCTTACGATCAAGAGTCCCACGCCGTATCGCCTGAGCTACCGCGAACCCTGAATAGTGTAGCGAAGCCTTCATGACCCTCGCGCCTGTGCACCACTTTTCGCCACTTCCCCATTGTAGGATTTATTGCAAAACCCCTGGCGCTCAAAATGGCATCTGAGGTCAGCAAAATTCAACGGCCTCATGCGACATTGGAGATGCAGTGACAACTTGAGCAAGAACACCTTAATCCAATTGTCAATTAACCCAAAACACAGGCAATTTTACATTTCGGGAGTGGGGGAAGGGCATTACGTCAGCTGCGAAAGCCCGCAATGTCCTTGAATATCAACGGGTGATTTTCTCTCTTATGACTGGACGTTTCGAAATCCTGCATGACGTGGAAAGCAACATAACTTGCAGAACAGCTGGCCCATGTGCTATGCAGAAATTGGGCGACTTGGAAGATACCGAAAATCCTTGGGAGAGCTGTATCAGTCCCCCGCACCGCCACCACTCACATCGCTCACACTTGAGAGTTCCAGTTCAGGGGCGTGATTGTAGGACCGGGTCGGGTTCGGTCTCCACGTCGGCTGTTCTATTACCCGAGATTGGCCTCTCCCGGTCGTCGACCCTGCTACCAATTGTTCAGCTTTTCTGCTGAGTGGTAGGTGGCTAGTGTCCCCCAGCTCGTGCTTTGTAGTCCGCTGTAGTCGAGCACCAAAGGTCGCACTTAATTGATGTGCCAGTGGCAGCTCTTAGTCGGCTAGTCCGAGAGGAGGTGACTGCCGTGCCTGGCGTCTCCCCCCCCCCCCCCCCCCCGACTTGTGATAGTCGGCGCTGCCTTGGGACCGCCGGCTCCGTGCTGACTTGCCCTGCCTGGCGTCCCCCAACACGTGATGGTCGGCGCTGCCTTGGGGCCGCCGGCTCCGTGTTGACCTGCCCTGCCTGGCGTCCCCCAACATGTGATGGTCGGCGCTGCCTTGGGGCCGCCGGCGCCGTGCTGACTTTCCCTGCCTGGCGTCCCCCAACACGTGATGGTCGGCGCTGCCTTGGGGCCGCCGGCTCCGTGTTGACTTGCCCTGCCTGGCGTCCCCCGACACGTGATGGTCGGCGCTGCCTTGGGACCGCCGGCTCCGTGTTGACCTGCCCTGCCTGGCGTCCCCCAACACGTGATGGTCGGCGCTGCCTTGGGGCCGCCGGCTCCGTGTTGACCTGCCCTGCCTGGCGTCCCCCAACATGTGATGGTCGGCGCTGCCTTGGGGCCGCCGGCTCCGTGCTGACTTTCCCTGCCTGGCGTCCCCCAACACGTGATGGTCGGCGCTGCCTTGGGGCCGCCGGCTCCGTGCTGACTTTCCCTGCCTGGCGTCCCCCAACACGTGATGGTCGGCGCTGCCTTGGGGCCGCCGGCTCCGTGCTGACTTTCCCTGCCTGGCGTCCCCCAACACGTGATGGTCGGCGCTGCCTTGGGGCCGCCGGCTCCGTGCTGACTTTCCCTGCCTGGCGTCCCCCAACACGTGATGGTCGGCGCTGCCTTGGGGCCGCCGGCTCCGTGCTGACTTTCCCTGCCTGGCGTCCCCCAACACGTGATGGTCGGCGCTGCCTTGGGGCCGCCGGCTCCGTGCTGACTTTCCCTGCCTGGCGTCCCCCAACACGTGATGGTCGGCGCTGCCTTGGGGCCGCCGGCTCCGTGCTGACTTTCCCTGCCTGGCGTCCCCCAACACGTGATGGTCGGCGCTGCCATGGGGCCGCCGGCTCCGTGTCGGCCGGCCTGGGATGGGAGGCAGGTGGCTGGCCGTGCCTGGCACCCGCCGACACGTTATGGCCGGCCCAGCCGCACGTGCTACCTGTCGTCTGTGCTGCACGGCGCCTGCAGCAAAGCTGTCCACCAGAGCCGCCAGTGTGTCAGACATACTGACTGACACACTGACACGGCAGTCTGGTCCGTCACTCACTGACAATGTCGTCTGATCCATCACTCACTGCTGTCTGCTCGGTCACTCAGTGGCATGTCCCTTTTGTCTGTCACTCAGTTTATCGGCAGTCTGGTCCATTACTGACCGACATGGCCGTCTGGTCCATCACTCACTGACACCGCCCCCTAATCAGTCACTCAGTGGCATGGCCCTCTGATCCGTCACTCAATGACACTGTTGTCTGTTCCGTTACTCACTGACACCGTCCTCTGATCCGTCACTCAGTTACACGGCAGTCTATTCCGTGACTCCCTGACACGGCCGTCTGGTCTCACTCACTGGCAGGACCGTCTTGTCTGGCCCTCTGATCCGTCACTCAATGCCACTGCCGTCTGATTGGAAACATTGAACGTCGACGACGTCTCCACGTCAGACTGCCGTGGACAGAATCCTACCAGCGTAAGCTGGCGTAAGCCGCCTTTCATTGTTTTTTTTTCTTCAATTCATGTGCGCTGAAAGTGCGTGCACTGTTTCCACGATCGGGTTCCTTTGCCTAATATGGAGCACACATCCCAAAGTTGAATGCACCATGTAGAATTGTCGAGATAGGTTTTGCGTAGTTCTGAAACCTGTGAACTGCCACGAAAAATTAACGCAATGTGACAAGCATTCACGGGCTGCTAGGAGAGCGCAGTTGTGATGTGATGGAGGTGGGGCGGTACCCGTGTGGCCCCGCGGTGATGGTAGCGGTGTCGTGATCCCCAGGAGGCGTGGTCAGTGCCGGCCGGTAGCGGTGTCGTGATCCCATGGGGCGTGGTCAGTGCCGGCCGGTAGCGGTGTCGTGATCCCCGGGGGCGTGGCCAGTGCCGGTCGGTAGCAGTGTCGTGATCCCCGGGGGCGTGGCCAGTGCCGGTCGATAGCGGTGTCGTGATCCACGGGGGCGTGGTCAGTGCCGGCCGGTAGCGGTGTCGGGTGCCCCAGGGTGCGTGGTCAGTGCCGGCCGGTAGCGGTGTCGTGATCCCCAGGGGCGTGGTCAGTGCCGGCCGGTAGCGGTGTCGGGTGCCCCGCGCTGCCTCTGCCGGCCGGGTGACACACGAGCTGGTCTGGCCGTCCTCCGGTACGGAGCCGTCGGCACCGCCGCGACATCCGGCCTGCTGATGTAGCGCCTGGCTGCCGCCGGGGCACCGCCGGCGGGCTGGTGTAGCGCCTGGCTGCCGCCGGGGCACCGCCGGCGGGCTGGTGTAGCGCCTGGCTGCCGCCGGGGCACCACCGCCGGCGGGCTGGTGTAGCGCCTGGCTGCCGCCGGCCACCGCCGCCGGCGGGCTGGTGTAGCGCCTGGCTGCCGCCGGCCACCGCCGCCGGCGGGCTGGTGTAGCGCCTGGCTGCCGCCGGGGCACCACCGCCGGCGGGCTGGTGTAGCGCCTGGCTGCCGCCGGGGCACCACCGCCGGCGGGCTGGTGTAGCGCCTGGCTGCCGCCGGCCACCGCCGCCGGCGGGCTGGTGTAGCGCCTGGCTGCCGCCGGGGCACCACCGCCGGCGGGCTGGTGTAGCGCCTGGCTGCCGCCGGGGCACCGCCGCCGGCGGGCTGGTGTAGCGCCTGGCTGCCGCCGGCGGCACCGCCGGCGTGCTGGTGTAGCGCCTGGCTGCCGCCGGGGCACCGCCGCCGGCGGGCTGGTGTAGCGCCTGGCTGCCGCCGAGGCACCGCCGCCGGCGGGCTGGTGTAGCGCCTGGCTGCCGCCGGCCACCACCGCCGGCGGGCTGGTGTAGCGCCTGGCTGCCGCCGGGGCACCACCGCCGGCGGGCTGGTGAAGTCGTGGGCGTGGTCACATTCAGCTGGTGACGTCACTACTGTCGCCATGGTGTTGAAGTATTGAATATTGCTAGCAACATATCAGGGCAGAAGGAACTGTGTTGGAAGTCTTACAGGGGAATCTACTATCAAAACATTACATAAATACCTACAAGTGGTACATAAATATACAACTTCGTTTGTAAAGGGAAAGTGGAGAAGACAATATTGTCGTGTTATGATTAGGGAATAACGCAGACTTGCTGCAGAAAGAGCATCGACAAGGTTCGAGAGATGATGCGGACCATTTTTTTTTCTCGTGTAAGGACGTCCTCCCACTAAAATAAAAAATAGCCAGTGAACACTGAAGGGTGGCTGTAGCTTACTGCTGTTTCGAGACGAGCCCACGCAGGCCCTTGGGGCCTCCGACCGGCTGAAAACGTGTCTTGTAATTTGACGCGAACCATTTCAGACTGAAGAGGTATCCATGTCGCGAAGGATGTCCATGTCCATGTGTCCCTTTTCGTTTATTGTAAAAAGGCAGTAAGCATAATCTGGTAGGCATGCGATTTCAGCTGACAATGATAAAATAAATACACATCACGACTTTTATTGCGCTTCTCAGACAATTTTCCTCCATCGCGTTTCCCGCCTTTCCGACATCCTCCTTGCCTAACTGCCCAGGCATGTAGAAGTGGTAAGCCTTGCACATTCTTCCTCTAAAGCATCCATGTTCCACGCACACCTCGGCATTGTGCAATTTGACTGGGAGCCAGACAGCCGACGTTGAACGACTGTGTGTCATCGCCCGACCTCTCCCAGGCCGTTCGTCTCCAGGCGGGGTGTTGAACCCAACAGCCCGCTCCGCCCAACGCCCGGGGGGCCGGTGTGTGAGGCAGACGGCAGTCACAGGTGCACTGACGTCATCACTCCGCGCGGGAGAGAGAGGGCAGGGCAGGGCGCGGCACGGCACGGCACGGCACGGCACGGCACGGCACGGCACGGCAAGGCAGGGCAGGGCAAGGCAGGGCAGGGCAGGGCAAGGCAGGGCAGGGCATGGAAAGGCATGGAAAGGAAAGACAGGGCAAGGCAAGGCAAGGCAAGGCAGGGCATGGAAAGGCAGGGCGGGGCATGGAAAGGCGTGGAAAGGCAAGACAGGGCAGGGCAGGGCATGGAAAGGCAAGGCAAGGCATGGCATGACATGACATGGAAAGGCATGGCATTGAAAGACAAGGACAGGACAGGACAGGACAGGACAAGACAAGGCAGGCAGGCAGGCAGATGTGAGTAGGGGAGGTGGCCATCTCTCCAGCGGGACCTGCCGGTACTGCGAAAAGGAGAGATGCGAGTGGACAGGCTGCCGTCTCCTCAGACAATGGAAACCGATGGTTAGGTGGGAGCCAGGTGTCTGACCACCAGGCCTTCTGCGGCCGTTTGAACGCAGGTTTAAATCAGTGGCGACCGGTGATGTGTGGCACATCGCCACCTGCCCGTCGTCGACCGCTTTGCCCAGCCCGCCCGCCTGATACGGGCCACCTGCTCCAGCGCCAACGGCATGCCCCCCACACCCCGACCCGTCCGACCACACCTGGCATCCTCACCCGTCGTCAACCGCTCTGCCCAGCCCACCCGCCTGATACGGGCCACCTGCTCCAGCGCCAACGGCATGCCCCGCCGACACCCCGACCCGTCCCGACCACACCTGGCATCCTTGTCGACACACCTGGACGCGCGTTGGACTGCGGGCTCTCAGATCTGGATTGAGAAGAGCAAGCTGATGCTGTCAGGTTGCTGCGGAATTAGCACCGGTTTGGTGAGATGTGGAGATTGTGAATCCATTGCCATGATTATGTGCTTTTGAAGGAGAGATCTGGCAAGAAATAGAATCTAAGACGAATTTTCGTTGACCAAGGGCTCTTGTTGCATAAGGTTCGTAAATCCCAGTTCGTACGATCTGACGTTCGCACAGCGCGCAGAAGTAACGCGAAATGCGGTTCGTAGCGCAGAAGGTCGAATGAGTGATAATGTTCGTATTCATAAATAGCTTAAAGACGTTCAAGAGTGAAAACAAATGTGGCTATATTCTTTTGTGAATGAGATCAAAATAAAAGTGGTGAAATCAATCTGAACAATGTTACATAAACCGATTTTTCATTCAGGCGAGAGCCCACAGGACAAATATTGCAACTGGAAAAGTACTGTAGCTGGAAATGATCACTAAAGGAGTACTCAAAATCCACACAATGGCGGGAACAGGTAGGAATAAAAACGGCTGGTGGTGCAAGAGACAGGGTCTATCCTAGTCAACTTACGGCAGCAAAAGGCGTCACACGGTCGAACCTGGGTAGGACCAAGAGTCAGGACAATGGCACAGGCAGGCGAATTACAACGTCCAGTGATAGCATAAACCACGGTTTGATGAATCAATGAAGATGGACTCAGTGAGATCCGTTTCAGTCATGTTTTGCACTCTCCACACACACGCGTGCACGCCCGTGATATTTTAACATTAAAATTAATTGAGATTTGATCGGTTTCATTCTCTCGTTTGTGCGTCCCCTTCAGTAAACTGACATCTCCGTATGAGTAATGGATGATGATTGATCCGCCGGCTTCTTAGCTTCAAAATGTTCACGGTGACGGTTATGGTAGCTAGGCCCAGGATAGTAGAAAGTGTGGATGGTGACTAAGTGTAGGAGCCCTAGGATAGCTTAAAGGAAAATATCGGCGTGAGAGATTGGCGACGCTACATGACTCAACGGTCGACGTGTCGTAAAACCAATAACCAACCAGAATTCTGGCCTGATGCATAATAGGTGTAAGGCTATGCAGGAGAGGGAGAATAATGCTAGTGGAGATGGAGGTGTGAGTGAGAAGGTAACTAAAGATAGTGCGAGGGAGGTTTTAGTTATAGATGACTCAAGAGTTATGTATGTTATCGTGCATTATGTTGTAGGAATTCAAGCAGGACTTGAGTCTGATTCCATTGTGTCCTAGTGAAGGATGTTGGGGATAGGCTGGAAAGAGTAGTGCAGGGAAGTAGAGAGGGGGCAACGGTAATTGTGCATGTTTGTGTGGATGATGTAGGAGGAGGTAAAACTGTGGCTTCTGTAAGACCCGCTCAATTTCTCATCATTGTTCTACCTGTGTGTTTATAATTGTACTCAGTCTTGATCATTTTCCACCAGCGGGTCAGAAATTGGGTCTAAAATGTCCTGGAAGACAGTCTTGTTCGTGACTCCGTGTGTTTTCCGGACGGCGGCTCGTGCGCATCCTCTGCGGTGTCGTCGTTGATTGCTGCATTTGGTAGTTGGCCCATTCCACCACAAATCGACAAGAGCAGAACACCCAATGTTTCATATTGTGATGGCAATAATTGTGTGGGGTTATCTGATGCGCCGAATCAAGCTGTGCCATTTTTGGAAAGATCCGGTCAACGGTCAAATAGGTATAGCCTCGGTAATTTTTTTAGATGTCACCTAACAAGGGTGTCTTTTGAGGTCTTTATCTCAATGAAGAACAATCCGAATTGTGCAAAAGTATATATCGGTGAACACACAATGCTCCACTCCATCTTTTGGCTATTTCAGAATTTTCGTTCACGAGCTATTTGAATTCGTGGCATCGTGACCTACTTTAACTTTCGGGACAGTCACAAAGCGATTTTTAAAAAGTGCAGAAATGAAGTCCGATGTTTTATCTTTCGAGGCAAGAAAAGAAAAATAGGGTTGTATAAAACTTAAAACTCGACATACCCGCGCTAAATTAAGCACGCATGGTTGTTTTTGCACTAGTTAATCGTAGTCTGGATTAATATGTGTTTAAAACGGTGTATTACTGAACTACAAGCCTTTGATGTTCGGGGCACGTGATGGGATGAGAATGCTACTCATCTGATCTTGAGTGTTGTGTCGCACAAGTGTTCTAACTCGTAAGGTCAGAGGTTAAGCGGAAACGGCAAAAATATCTCCGAGTTGTGGTAGGTTGCCCATTCCACGACAAATCGACAAGTGAAGTGGCCAAATACTACCCTACACTTCAGGTTTCGATGAAAATACTTATATAGGTTTAGTTTGTCTCTATAATCCAGCTGTGCTATTTTGAAAACGATCTGTGCAACAGTTAAGGAGTTATAGCTTCGGACATTTTTTAGATATGTCTTGGGAGGCCTAGAACTCAATGAAGAGTAACACGAATTGCACGAAGCTGCATATCGCTGAACTCGTCATGATCCACTGCATCTTGTGTCAATTTCAAGTTTTTTGTTCACTCGTACTTTTGAAAACGTGGGCTTGTGACCTAAGATAACGTGACCTAGTTTGGCCTTCTAGACGGTCGCAATGCTATTTTGGAAATGCAGAAGTGAAGAAGGGTGACTTGTGAAATCCTAGATCGTCACTGGTCAGGAGAATAAGAATAAAAATGTTTTCACCTTATGCAATATATTTCTGCATCAATGTCAGCATATCAAAAAAGTGCGATCATATTCCACCGACAACACTGAAGGGTTTATAACACCCCCAACCATTGTAATACCAACTTTCTGGCGTTTCAAATCCCACATTCTGGAAACGAAAAGATGAACCTCATTGACTGAATTAGCGCATTCATCTTGAACTGTTTGGGAAAAAATTTGGCGCGGACGCATCCATTGACACGTGTTGAGCCTGAAATGAATCGAATGGGATCATGAGCCGCCTACGTCGGTATAATATAATAAAATAACATAATTACACAATGCAGTGCAATACAACACAGTGCTGCAATACAGTATTATGATGTAATGCAATGTAATGATCTACAGATATGCAGATCATCTCATACCTTGTCAAAATCCCAGTTCGGTCTGATGAGCCGTCACTGCGATCATTTCAATCAACACAATCTGTATCGGCGTGCAGTTCACCCAGATACCATTGACACACGCCCCGCATCGGTTGACAGCTCATGAACTATTGCGGTGCTGTGGGTCACTGGTGCGAACTTGTGGTGCCCCTGTGTTCCATTCATCGTGATGGCTTTCGAGAAGCGCTCGGTGAGGTGGGTCGTGACGTCCATTTCCTCCTGCTTTGATACAAATATGAACTTTATGCAGCTGACTAGCTTGTACGACATATACTGATGTCCTCCGCCGTCAGTATCTTGCTAAGGGGGCGCTTGAGGCTCTATTGAGCCGCGACACGCTTGGGTGTGCCCCCGATGCCGTCGCAAGCGCTCTTGCCATGAGATGTGACAAAAAATGTCACTCACAGGTTACACCAGAATCTGTCTGACTGTGATACATATTGATGAAGTTATGTTTATTTGTATGCTATGCAGCACTGTCGTCTGTGAAATAAATAACTTTTTTGAGGTCAGGTACTTCGGCAAGAATTTTTGGCGTAAGTCGTTGCAGGAACGCATGCACCATGGCGGTGTTGTGCTTTGTGCCGTCAGACATACAGCAGTAACCCTGATAGCACAGTGCCTCGTCCTCACGCCAATGCACTACAGACTGGTGCACTGTACACTAGGACGAGTCTCGGTGGAAACCTTGAGCTGCATCCTACACCACAAATTATTTTTTTCTTATCAGCGAAATCGCATTGGGCAATTGCTTCGCCCCCCATGGCAGTAGCCTTTGCGTAGGTGAAATGCTGACCTTGGTTGTCAGCCGCACAGTGGTGTCTGGTCAGCTTCGCGTTTTGCTGGCTCAAATCGCATGCTTTCCTCTTTGGTCTAGAATGTTTCTACGAGTGTACAACTAGGCGTGCTCATCCACTGTTTGTACCTAATCTCATTATCCATGTCATCATATGGCGCTGAATCACCTTCAAACTCTTCTCCTGATTTGTCCGCGAGGATAATCATCAAAACGTTCATCATCCCGTCTTCACCAGGGCAGTCCTAACAGTTGTGCATTATGCAGTCACGGTTTTCCGTGCCATCGACATGATCGAGGCACATACATTATATGATCGAGGAGGTCACGGTATTTGAGACCGGAAAGGCCGAGAGCGGATATGAGCAATGTTGGATTTTGATGCTAAGTGCACACGCACAAAAAGTGCGTCCTACTGCTACCTGCTAAGACTCAAGTGCTTCGGACGGAGGGCAGTAAAGGCTAAGAAGCCGGTGCGAGGGTTTTCATGGTTCTGTTTCCATGGATCACATACCTCACACAAGTACCTCATACCACTGAACTCTACTTTTTGTTTCATCAGCCTGTCGCACCGTGACACAGTCGGTGCTGCCGGGACACATCCGGCTGATCTGGTTGGACTCATGAAATAGCTTTACTTTCACCTTGTCCGCGTCCGACACGCTCAGAAATTGCCTTGCTTCACAGGCCGCACGGTCAGCGAGATTGAGCAGTGAGCAATGGCACCTAAACACGGCGCCCCCCCTTGTTTGTGCCCTTCGAGATATTTCACTACATTCGCAGATTGTTATGTTCGCGATGCATTAAATGGTTGTGCGAATGGTTTCTCGGCTATCAGAATGTGATTGCTATGGTGTGGTGCTTCTTTCCTTGTAATTCATCGTAGGGTATAACTCATAAATCATCTACTACCATAATTTGGATACATTTTGCCATTTCTTTTTAACCTTTGACCTCACGAGTTAGAACACTCCTGCAACACAACACTCAGTATCAGATAACCAACATTATCATCCCATCGCGTGCCTCGAACGTCAAAAGGCTTGTATTTAAGTAATGCACCGTTTTGGACACATATTAAGACAGGCCACGATAAACAAGCACAAAATATCCGTGGATGCCTAATTATAACGGGTACGTGGAGTTTTGGAAAACCTGATTTTTTATTTCTTGCTTCGAAAGATAAAATATCGACCTTTATTTATGCACTTTTTCAAATGGCATTGTGACTGTCCCAAGTAGGTTAGGGACCATATGTCACGATGTCACGGTTTCAAATATCCCGTAAACGAAAATTCCGAAATAGGCAAAAGATGCAGTGAATTATTGTGAGTTCATCGATATATATATACTTTTGCACAATTCGAATTGTTCTTCATTGAGTTAAAGACCTCAAAGACACCCTTGTTGGGTGACATCTAAAAATTTCCGAGGCTATAGCTCCTTGACCGTTGAGCCGATGTTTCTCTTCTTTTTTTAATTGTTCAGCTGGATTCGGCGCATCAGATAACCCCAAACAATTGTTTTCATCAAAATAGAAAATATTGTGCGTTACTTTGGCCATTTCAATTGTCCATTTGTCGTGGAATGGGCCAGTTGGCAACGCGCTTCAATCATTTTAAAACAGTTTTTCCCTTCTTTTCTTTCCTTCTTGCTTGCTATGAAGCAAGCAATGTGGTGCTGTGCTGCTCTCAAGGACCTTGCTGCAAGCGGAAAATGTGTTGTGATGCTTCAAAGGTCGTCTGCTGCCCATGGCAACTGAAAGAATGCCCCCCCCCCCCACACACACACACCAATGACTCCAATAAACGCTAATAGTGCAAAAAATCCCACAATCGGTCATCGTACATCAGCTAACAACAAGTGTGTCAATCAGTATGATTCAGTTTTTTTTTGTCAGGTAATTTTTAGTTTTAAGTTAGTCGAATATACCGTTCTCATGGTTGTTGTATATGTATTTGTTTCGATAAAAACATTCTTTTTGTCACATTTGGACCCAAATCTAACACTGGATGGAGACAGGAGAGCATGTAGGCCACGTTACATTCCCCCTAAAATATGTGCAAACTCTGTGAGTGGTATTAACCTTTAGGTTTATTCTTCAACCCGAGACGCATTTAATTCTTTCAATATAGGTTTTGGTCAATCCTTATGTCCAGTAGGTTTCAAATTCCCAGTTCTTCAGAATTTTGCAGAACATTCGAAAATACAGTTTGCCTCGCCTCCCCTCCTCACCTGAAATACCTGGCTAGTTTCTCCAAGTATCTAAGTTGTAGTTATTTTGATTGAAGTTCACATAGTATTTTCAGCTGGTTTGATGAACATCTGCACTATAACGCCCTCTTTAAGGAGAGAGCCTCTGCAGGAGCATCAAGTTCTTTCTGGAAGCCATTGGGGCGGCGGGGAAATACATGAAATAAATGGGGGAATGTGATTCGATGTAAAAAATGAAAGCATTTTGGAGAGGCCAGCTAAAGTTTTGGGTCAATGCCCCCTCCCCCCTACCAAATAAAAACAACTAAATCGAGACCTATGGGTCTGTGCCATGTGAGCTCCAGTCCCCATACATAGGTCCTGTCACCTTGTCTCTGGTATTAACCGTCGAGCTATTTTTGTGAACGTTTTGTCCGGCTGCGTTCACTTTCCCTTGTTCCCCCACCCCCGCCCCACTCCCCACCCCCGCCCCATCTGATCTGCTGCGCGTACTCCGCGATAGAAATCCCTGGCGCATCGCGTCGGGTCGGAGAGCCAACACCGCGTCCATCCATCTGACGATCTGCCCACTAATGGCGGCGGGGGGAGGGGGCAGTGCACCTGCTGGTCCGGCTCCGCTCGGACCCTGCCGCGGCCGGCACGCCGCCGCCGCTCCGGTCCAGGCGGCCACCGCGGGCCGGTTGGCACACGGCCAACGGCCGCGCTTTCAAGGTCATCAGTAGTGTTGCCGGTGCGGGTGACGGTCCGTTGGAGCTCCGCATGGACGCTGTTTCGGTATCCAGTGCGACAGATATGTTTGCGCGAAATGTGGTGGTTTTACTTGGGCCACATTGCCATATCAGCACGGCCTTGGTGGTATAAATGGGCCAGATACTGTCACTGGAGGTTCGTCATAAAGTGTGTTGTAAAGTGTTTACACTTAATAAGAGCCACAAGGGCCCATCAAGTAAGGTTAAGTCTGTAAATGGAGGATATCATAAGCCTGGACAAAAGACACTCATCATCCAACCAATACCACATCCCAAATTCCAAAGAAACCATCCAACATCCGGCACACCCATCAATACCTATCTACATTTCCTATCCAGCCCTGTTCACTCGATCACGCATAACCCACGCGTGGATCGAGTGTCCCATCAATAATCTACAAACTCCAACCATGCCCGCTCAAAGGGGTCTGCACAGTGCACACCCACTTAGCACAAATCACATCCCATCCGCCAACAACTAGAACTCAAAAGCAAGGTTTTCCAGCCTAAAAAATGGCCACCTTATTTGTAAATAAATTCAGTGAGGAACTCCCCACAACATCAGCAGTCAGCCTATTCCACTGATCAACCACCCTTTTGCTGAACACCTGCTGTCGCTTAACTGTCCGACACTTTGATTTGTCTAATCTGAATTGATTACCCCTATGTGATACTCTAAATTTAAGGGCATCATTCAGATTAACCTGATCTAACCCTTGAACGATTTTATGCATTTCAATGTCACCACTTAATCCCTCAAGGTTAAGGCAAGTGGTTGGCATGAGGCTCCCAAGTTGAGAGCCCCATGTGCCTTCATATGTTCACTTCATATGTATGCGCGGGAAACGTGCAAAAGCAGGAAAGAGAATAACAGGAAGTTCAGAAGCGTGGATGCAACCTACTTGACGTTTCAAAACTCTCGTTAGAAACGCGTCATGTTCTCTGTGGGAATGCGTCGAAATGCTGGTCCATGAAGCAGAATGGAGAAACAGGAAGATAATTAATCGCTAAATAGAGACCGGGTTAACTCATGAACACCTAGCCTGGGAGTCCTATGGCCAAGGTGTGGATTTTGTACATTATGGTCCAATGTTATGAAATATGTTGTGTGTCGATAGGTGGCTGAAATAAAATCGTTACAAGTATAATTAATACAAAATACAAATATCGTGTATGTATTCCTGTGTATATACTGGTGACTAGGGTAGGGTGTTAATATCTGATGTGGACCTTCTTGCCTGATGATACTTGAAGTTTAAATTAGGCTCGTGCTTTAACATAACGTATTTTCTAACTGTATCGATCGATCCCAGGCCTAACCCGTCCAATGTATGTTCATAGGTCGACTTTTATGCTCCTTATACATAAATTGCCCAGTGGTAGGCGTCCGATTTCTCGAGTGGCCCCCAGCCGTATTCGTCCCTGACGATATTTCGCAGCGTCCATGAATCATGCTAATTGTTCTGTAATTTGATTTTTGCTCGCTCGTTTTGCATTCGGAACGTGGTGGCCAACGGCCGTTTCCCATCTGTCGATGTTTTGCATTTCCGCCGCTAGGTGTCTGCTTTGGTCGCGTAACGATCGTGAGTTTCCGATACAGGTATCCGTCATCCATGATGGGCTCTTGAGTTAAGTGCTCCTCGCTATCCTCTTTCGCCGATCACATCAGCACGAAGCCATCAGAGGCAGTGTTCACGGCCGGCTTTACTGGCGTCAGCCGACCACTCCGACTCCAGTGACGTCACAGCCGAAGTGACGTCACGACAGGCCGAAGCCATCAGAGGAAGTGCTCACGGCCGGCTTTACTGGCGTCAGCCGACCACTCCGACTCCAGTGACGTCACACCCGCAGGACAATCCCGATGGACCAAACGGAAATACCTTGGATAAAGGGACTTGGATCGATTCAAAGGCGGCGCAAATGACCTTTATATTCCGGCAGGCCTTTTACCCCTCCCTCCCGGATCGATCTGATATCACAAGGCTACCAAAGGGAATCGTATGATTCTCTATAACTACTGTGTTTGAAAGCAAAACTTTAGAAGACCCTCTTATTTCCCAACATACATCTGGTGCCGTCTGCTCTGGCACGCACTGCTCCTGGGCTCTGGAGCAGGTGAGTCCGTCTGGTTCAGTAGTAAATTGTTCGTGCAATAGGGTGGAATATTCCAATTTCTGAGCACTGGATAGACATCCTTTCCAAGTACGTATCGACATCGTGCTTGTTTATGTATGCTTACCCCATGACTCCTTCCTAAGAGTATTTTGCGTATGAGTAGCATCATTGTGCTCACCATTGCGGATTGATCATACAAGCATCTCGAGACACAATTCCACAATTCCAGATACAGAGATTTTCTATGATGTGGTGTATTAATCAGTGTCATTTGCTGATAACATGGCATTGCAATAGTTATCGTTAACATAGGTTAGGTTAGGTATAACATATATTAGGTGTCTAAGGTTAAACCAAAAACATTCATTGATGAGTACACTATTAACTCAAATGAAGCTTGAAGGACTGAAGGATATTTTCATTGGAATGCTTCCAATGCAGATTTCTGCATCCTACTGTACTCGTTTCGACATCTCACACCTAACCCCCAAAAAAACACATTATTTTAACACCGGCCTGACCCCCACCCCCACCCCCACCCGCCGATTGAGCGGGACCGGCCTGGTGAAGGGCAGTTTGAGCGGGTAGTTCAGCCCGGCCCATCCAGTTCTGGCGGGCGGGCCGGTGCCGGGACTGGGGCTGCCCGGCACCGGCGTCGGCGCCTGTTGGCAGACCGGTTTTTCAAACTGGTGCGCCGCTGGGCCGCGCCGCGCCGCGCCGCTTTTTCCGGCCGGCGGCGCCGATCCGAGCTGGCGGGAACCGGTCTCGCAGTATTGGCGCCAACTGTCAGCCGATGCCTGGCTGTTCAGCGTCGCCTCTCAGCAGCGTGGCCGGGGGTGGGGCAGCTCCCAGGCAGTGGACGCGTAGTGGACGTGCGAAGCATGTGGATTGGGATCCCCATACTTCGCATGTCCACTGCGCGTAACAATAATGGGGATAAAATAAAATAACTAAAAACCATAAGAGGCAAGCACGTGCATTCTTTGTTTATCTCTCATGCAGCTCCAGACGTCTGTATGGGCGAGCCACTGCAGTTTAAGGGAGCTTGCTACAATTTAATGGGTCCTCCTTACGGTTCAAAGGCACCACACATGGTCGGTATCACTGAAAAGGTTTCCTGGCCTGCAGAAGTTCCTGGGTGTTCACCTAAAATGGGTGAGTCAGTGGTTTCCTATTGAAATTTGAATAATTCACGTTTTTCCATTTTAGTTTCATTTTTAGCATTATTTTGTCTTGATCAACGTTTTTCCAGCGACTAATTGTGATTTTACTTACGCGGTCTTACGTTTCACCTTCAAATCACCTGACCCAGAATGTTCATGGTTGATGAATGGTCAAACAATGTTCAGATTCATCTTGATAGGCACAACCTTTTTAGGCACAACCTCTTTCAACTATGAGAAGTGTAAGGTTATGCATCTGGGGTCTGGAGGTAAGACTTTCAGATATACAATGGGTCGGAGGGAACTGGATGTTATTGAAGAGGGACGGGACTTAGGTGTGTTGGTTTAAAAAGACCTTAAAGCAGAAAAACAATGTATCTCAGCTAGGAACAGGCACTCAGAATGCTGGGGCTCATTAATAGAAGTGTGATATATAAGAGCAAGGAAGTCATGAAAAAACTGTACTTAGCATATGTGCAACGCCCCACTTGGAATATTATGTACGAACATGGAGCCCCTACCAAGAAAAAGATATAGATATGTTAGAAAGAGTGCAGCGCAAAGCAACTAGACTCATCGGTGGAATAGGTAACTTAGAATATGGAGAAAGGCTTGTGGCATTAGATATGTACTCACTCAAGTATAATGGCGCTAAATGATCTACCATGGTCGGTGCGCCCTAAAACCCAAATCACACACACACACACACACACACTCAAGTATAGGAGATTAAGGGGAGACATGATTGAAAGGTACAAAATTGTTAAAGGACTAGAGCAGGTCAATTTGAATGATGCTCTTCAGTTTAGGGTATCACATGGGTCATCAATTCAGGTTAGACAAGTTGAGGTGTAGGACAGTTAAGCGACAGCAGGTCTTCAGTCAAAGGGTTGTTGATCAGTGGAATAGGCTGCCTGGTGATGTTGTGGAGAGTTCCTCATTGAATGTATTTAAAAGTAGGGTGGACAAATTTTTTAGACAGGAAAATCTTGTTTTTGAGTTCTAATTTGTGATGGATGGGGTGAGATTTATGCTAAGTAAGTGTGCACGGCACAGACCCCTTTAAGCAGGCATGGATGCAGTTTGAAAATTATTGGTAAGGTATTCAATCCACATGTGTTAAGAGGGATCAAGGGAATATGACTGGATAGCTAGGGTAGATAGGCATTGGTAGGTGTGTGGGATGTTGGTGGATGGTTTCTTTAGGATGTGATGGTTGGGGTGGGTCTTTTTACCGGGCTTATGGTATCTTCCACTTACAGACTTAACTGGATGGGCCCCTTTGGCTCTTATTAAGTCCAGACTCTTTATGACTTTATAACTTTATGACCCGCGACTGGACAATGCGTTTTTGCGCTTTGATGTTTTTATTCATATGGTTTAGAAAAGTTTGACATTTTAAAGTTACAAAATAGCACAGGATAAACGAAACCGTGTGAAAATTGCAAGAAATTTGTTTTCACATGATTAAAATGATAATGGTTTGGATCTTTAATTCTACAGCGAACAAAAAACTACCTGCATTGACCATGCTACATGATTTGTGATTTCACTATCATCTCGGTCCGACCGAGATGATAGTGATAGTGATATGATAGTGATATGAATATGATAGTGATAGTGATAGAGATGATACTTCACAGGCTGTGAAGTATCAAAGAATATATTTGGTACCACGCTCTTCTCTGGTGCGAAGTTGGTTCCAACCCACGAACAGAACGAGCTGTTTCGACGCATACTTAGCCAACATGTTATCGGCCGCTCACATCCATATCCTTGTGCTTCGGTATGTCGTCAGTCACGGGCACCTTGGTATATATATTTGATTAGATGCTTTCTGGTCACCTGTGTCACGTGAGGATGCTCTGTGAGTTCACCGTGGACCAAGACCCACACGCGGTATGGTGTTATATTGGTGTAGACGGGCGCATTCTGTGAACATCAATGTATGTTCGAAAAGGTAGCCTTGCGTGTGGGGTATCAGTTGTGCGGTATGTACCAGAAGTTGCATATTTGTGGGACTGGGAGCGGCATTGGGTCTCGCCTTCATTGGTCTGGACCAACCACTTGGCCGTTGTAATATTGGCACCCCACCTCGGTGGACAAGTCCCAGGACGGAAAAACACACAACCCCATACAACCATAATGGCTGACTGGTGGTGATGCGACTGCCTTTTAGTCGCCGCGCGTGGTGTTGATAGACTTCGGTGGAGGGTATTTCCGGAGCGACTGTCCCGGAAGGCAACGTCGGCATTTCATATGTTGTTAGTTAACCGACACAATCCATGTTGCGATGTTATGTGATATCATTTAACCACCATGACATTTGCATTGTGTTAACGTCTCCGTCTGCCAAGGATACGTCAGTTCCATGCAATGGTATGACATGGTGTCATTTACCAATGGCACCATGTGGATGGCCTTTGTATTGTGAAGTGGCAATGCCCTTTGCATTGTGTTAGCATCTCCGTCTGTCCAGGATATGTCGGTTCCATGTGTTGGTATGCCATGGTGCCAATGGTACCTTTGCATTGTGTTAGCGTCCCATTCTGTCCAGGATATGTTCGTTCCATGCATTGGTATGCCAAGTCCATAAATGACCCTAATTGTCAAGATTAGCAACACCAGTATACGCCGGCTCGAACCACAATGGCTAATTGTGGCGTACTCTTTTATGAGCACTGTTGTTGGCATGTTTTGGGCTTAGATAATGGAAGTCCAATGAATGAGGGAAGATTAAATCAAAATGAAATTACACCTATGGACTCGGAAACAAAGCCTACCCTGCACATTGCCGACCATGGTTGCAGCAACAAACGTGCCTGCGCTGCGTCCAAGAGGCACATACACGGACTGGACAGCGCTGTGCACCGAGCAGCTCACACGCACGCATAAAAAAATCGCCTCCAACGAAGTCGACTTTTCCGCTGGTGATGCACTGGACGCGCCTGAGCAAGTTCCTATGTTCACAATGGCGTGCGTCAACTGACGTGTGGTGACGGTGACGTCATCACACGTCTGCGTGTTGATGACGTAACCACAAGTCGGCTGATAGCCACGACAGTGACTGCGTGTGCGAACCACAGCTCATGCATGGGGCTTGTGTGCCGGCGGACGGAGTCACATGACGTCACCACGTGACGTCACCGTCCTCTGCCGCCGGCGTTTCGATGCTGTCCAATTTGCGCTGCCGGCCGAACGCTTCAACACAAACTGACGCATCAAAATCAACTGTGATTGGTGCTGAATGAATCCTTGCAGCCGTTGGCTGCGCACCCGGTGCGGTGCTGTGAAATGGTGCCCCTTCCCCTCAGGCGGCAACGCTTACATGTTAAGCGTTTGTACTTTTAGATGTCAAATGTTTAGACGTTTAGACATTAGAGGTTTACACGTTAACCGAAACTATCTACAACGGCTTCAAGTGTGGATAATGTTTTGAACCAAAAGAGTCACGTCTAAGTTAGGCGAGCCTGTTGAAATAGTACTAAGCTTTGTGCCCTCTGTGTTTCAGTCGTCCAAGCGTCACGCTACCCCGACCCAGGCGACCCCCAAGCGAGGTTCCGGTGTCCCCTCCAGGTCAACGCTCTTCAGTCCAACCAGCTACTCTCCCACCGTGTGAGTACCACCCGTCTCAACACAGCTCCCTCCCCTCCACACATCTGTCAGTGCCGCCGCTCAGCGTTCGTCACCGGCATCGTCTCCACTCCCGTACGGCTGGTGTCACCTCGTCTGTCCGTGTCGAGGGCAGTCCGCTCCCCGCCCGCTCCCTTCGTGTCGCCCCTACTCGCTCGGTGCAGACGACGCTGGATGCGGCCAGGTGAGCGCGGCCGGGGCTGGACACTGGCCGCCAACCGGCGAAAACACGTCCCCCACGTAAATACCTGTGTTATGTCTGGAGCCGGGTTTGAAACGGCAGCGAGGGGAGCTGATGGCAGGTGCGGTGTCCCGACGGCGGCGACCGCGGTGATTGAGCGCTCCCCTCGCCGGACCCCCGCGTGTGCCGGTAATGACGTGGGCAACCGCCGTTGGGACGAGCCGGCGACTCGGCGTGTTCTTGGTTTGAAATATTCGATGAGCGACGCGGCTTATCAGGCTGCTGTGCGGAGGCACTGGACATTGTGAATTCGGACATTACTGCGTTAATTCCGGTTGGCTGGCGTCGGAGGCTGTCAACTGGTGATCTGTGCTCAGCAGAGAATGTCGGTTTGATCTGAGTCTCACCCTTCACATTGACAACAACTTGCGCGTGGTGCGCATTGTTGCGCCGGGTATCGTTATCGCATGGTGTACCAGATCGACGAGGAGCTGTGTCATGGCTTGGGGCTTGGCCTGAAGTCGAGAGGGCGGTGGGCGCTTCTGTCGCCTCGCCTGACGGAGACGTCAGCACGACGGAGCGGTCGGATCGGCGCGATCAGCTGGCTGCCGAGTGGCTTGTCTTGTCCCCCCCCATCAGTCCGATCCGTGACCTGTCATGCTGGTCGCGAGTGAGGACCGAGCCGGAGTAAGTTCTCCCGTGAACATGCAAGTCGTGTCAGCGACCCGTCCCGACAGTCACGCTTTTAAGACAAGTATTTTGTGCTATTTTATGCAACGTTTCAAGTCAAGCTTCCTTCACCTACAATCACACCTGCTGTTTATGTGTTTTGTAACGGTAACTGATCTCGTATTTCTCCCTCAAATACTCGCAATTTGTGTTAAAGAAGAGTTTCATGACGACCTTTACGCCCGGGTCACCGTCGTTCCCTGCCGACAACGGTATCGTGTCCACAGCACGGCGGCCCTACAGCCGGTCCGAATCGCCCGGGGCATACTGGCATCTTAAGCGGGAAATGCACCATTTCTGATCAGTCTTGGATCACTCTATGGCATAGCTGTCGGGCGTGCTGAATGTGTTTGGTGTGTACGAGGTAGGCAGTGGAGGACATGGACACTGTTTATGTCCGTTATGTTGGTGCAGCTGTACTGTTGGCGTGGTGCGCTGCTGTGTGCTGTCGTTAGCTGTTTCGCTGCTGTGCCGGCGGCCCCGGCCCCGCGGCGCATCAGCTGAAAAGTGGCCGTCGGGGCCGGTCCGTCGCTGCCGGGTCGGGTCGCACGTCTGTTTATTTATTCAGTTTGTGCCGGGGCAGTGCCACCACCAGCGCAGGCAGCCACTACCAGCCCTCGTCGCGTCGTCTGGTGCCCCCAGAGCAGGCGTGACAGCACACAACACTCCGCACACGCTGCGTCCAGTGGACGTACTGCGGCGCCACACCGCGCCTGGCAGAGGTAGCACCACACAGAACACCCAGCAGAGGTAGCACCACACAGAACACCCAGCAGAGGTAGCACCACACAGAACACCCAGCAGAGGTAGCACCACACAGAACACCCAGCAGAGGTAGCACCACGCAGAACACCCAGCAGAGGTAGCATCACACAGAACACCCAGCAGAGGTAGCATCACACAGAACACCCAGCAGAGGTAGCATCACACAGAACACCCAGCAGAGGTAGTACCACACAGAACACCGAGCAGATGTAGCACCACACAGAACACCCAGCAGAGGTAGCACCACACAGAACACCCAGCAGAGGTAGCACCACGCAGAACACCCAGCAGATGTAGCACCACGCAGAACACCCAGCAGATGTAGCACCACGCAGAACACCCAGCAGAAGTAGCACCACACAGAACACCCAGCAGATGTAGCACCACGCAGAACACCCAGCAGAAGTAGCACCACACAGAACACTCATCAGAGGTAGCACCACGCAGAACACCCAGCAGAGGTAGCACCACACAGAACATCCAGCAGAGGTAGCACCACACAGAACACCCAGCAGAGGTAGCACCAGGAGGGGTAGCATCACAGAACAGCCAGCAGACGGAGCACCACACAGAACACCCAGCAGAGGTAGCATCACACAGAACACCCAGCAAACGGACCATCGCACAGAACATCCAGCAGAGGGAGCACCACACAGAACACCCGCCCCGCGCTACGCCCAGTAGGTGTACCACACATCATCTAGCAGCTGGAGCATCACACAGAACACCCAGCAGGCGGAACACCACACAGACCATGCTCTGCAGGCATTTGCTTGACGTAGTTGCGGTGTGATGTTTCACCACACGGCTGGGAAACTTGCAGCCGAGTGAGCAGCACGTTTGCATCGTGACCGCGGGGTGGGTCCCGGCTCAAATCCCCTCAGCCGCCTGGTATCTCGGTTTATTGGCGACCACTCGGCGTAACAACCCTCCGTTGCCTGCATAGCTACGTGCAAAAGGAGCGACAGTTCCTCTTCTTACCGCACACCGCCGTGGACGCTACCCGAGGCTCGCAGTCAGTGCGCCGTTAGCTGCAATGATCAGTATAAGGCTCCGTTTGTACCGGCGGACGAACACAGCAGGAGGAAGGGACGAGGCGCAGGCGGCTCCCGTGCCTCGGGCACACGTTCGGGCATTGTGTCGTTCCGGTGGACAATTTGTGAGTCGGCCGCAGCCGTTTTGTCGGTGGCTCTTATAAAGTTCATAAAGTTCATAAAGTGGTCAAGCTCAATCAGGGCCACAGGGGCCCATCTGGGTTAAGCCTATCGAGAAAAGATACTAGAAAAGTAAATGCTCACACCCCCAATCAATCCATTAGCTCAAGTTCCAAGGGAACTATATATCCCAGCCTATAACATGTTCTCAAGATGTGTTCTGTGTGAAGTTGGCTGGTTGTTATTTGTGCGTTATCAAAATACTGCCGCTGTATTCGGCAGAGGAGTCTTACCTGGGCAAGAGTGTCTCCAATGTCGGCGCATGCGCAGTGCAAACTAGAGCGCTTTAGTCGCACTTGGTTGCGACCTTGCCGAAATTAAACTCCTCTGCCGGATAAAGTGCACATATCTCAATCTGCTATACATTGTGTCGAATTGTCGACATAGAAATATGTCCGACACGGCGTGTCACAGTTCCCTGATTAACAGCATTCCCCCTCCGGTTATTCCATATCCGTACATTGCGACATGTATTCCACTGCCGCGCGAGACATGTATCCAAGAGGTACGGGGCTCGATTCCCGCGCGGTGCCCGCCCTTCCTGTCACGGCGAGAGGCGGGCGACGCCATATTGCCTCAGCTGCTGATCGCGTGGTAATACCACAACGAACCGCTGAGATATACGCTGGGCGCAATATAGCCGGGGAGCTGACGCGCCCAAAATCCCGACTACGCACCAAAACTGCCACGTGTGCTCGCCGCGGCTGGCCAAGCTGGTACTAAGAGTCGCCGCGACTCTTGTGTGTCGTGCCGGCACCTCTCCAGCGCAGAGGTGCCGGCACAACACACTTCCTGTGAGTATAGAGTGCGAGTATGTCAGAATAAATGTAATTGAAAATGGTAGACATCATGTATTTTAAGGGCGGGCCAGCTTTCTCTCAGTCATACATGTGTATTAGTGAGAGGGCTTGTTATAATTATATCAACACGTTATTAAAGGGATTGTTTTGACCTTTTTTGTTTGAAAAAAATAGATAAGCTATCGCTTGGAAACGGTCCATCATGAAATGTCTTAGCATGGTCATTCCAAACCGTGAAACCAAATAAAATTACCATCGTTCAGTTCAGAATTGGCTTGACTTGTCGAGGTTATAAATCGTGAAGGTGATCTTCGTGCCAATCAGTTTCCAGCTTTTAAAAAAAAGTGCACAAGAAGGTACTGGAAGATTAACTTGTGCAATTAATGTAGCTTAAAAAAGTTGTTTACGACGTGATATTACTTTTGCTTTACGTTCGTTGTCGCTGCCCAATCTATGTAAGCATGCCAAAGGTTAGAAACAGTTTTAGCTACCAACATGTCGGGCACATTAAGCCCGCCATAGGGTCCTGCACTAAAACATAGCATTGGGATGACTAGCGTTTCCTTGATACGCTTTATGCATCACATGCTCTGCATGCGCATTTCTACTTTGTTTTCAACAACACGGAGCTCAATATTGACACGATAGATCGGAATGCTGGAGTGGTCGATGCAGACATTCGCCATAAATTTCATCACTTACTTCACGGCCGGCGTCGACCATCAACCAAGGGCATCAACCATGTTCATTTTGACTACGCCACCTCTGCCATCTTGATTATACCACATCCATGAAATGTTTGCCTTTGAAGAAAAAGTACCAGCGGTTGTCCCTAGCAACGTCAGGGACGCAGTGGAAGCGACAATTTTGGTATGGATGGTAGAATTAGAAAAAGTAAGGGAACAATTTAGTCAAGGTCGAAACGAGTATAAAAAATGAGTCTGGGAATCAAAGGTCCTTACTCGCCATGAAAGGCAGTCTCGAAGCAACCATCCCACCTCAACCTCAAGGATCGTTGGGTGATACCACAGGTGCGCCAAATTCGCGACAATAAACTATCTTCAAATCCAAACACTAGTGTCGAGCAGCACCGTATGAAGGTTCTTCGGTTGGCCAATAGTACAAGGAAATGTACATTGGTCTTCTATTTTCTTCCTTCTGAGTGTGGGTAAGAATAAATTGTACCAATCCATGTTTCTGAAGTGCGCGCTTCAGAACAGCACCATATAACTGGACAGTTGTGTTCGCAACAAGGGTACCAGCATCCATTCCCTTTACGATTTCGGCAGTGGTAGTCGTAGTGACAGACGGTGGTAGACAGTGGTGGTCGTACGAGGCGGGGACGGATCGGATCCGGTTACAAACACGAGCACAGGCTCGTCCGGACCGTGGCCCCGCTCCTAATCAGTCAATCTCTCCGCTACAAAGGACAGCAGAGTTTGTATTTGTCCTGGCTCGCTCTCTCCTCCTCCCCCCCCCCTCCCCCACCTGACCAGACCACTGCGAGGCTCGTTCTGCAAAGGGAGGCTGTTACACCCAACGCAGCAGACCGAGCCTGCGGTGGGTCGAACTTCATGCTGCCGTGGGCCGTAACACCCACCTAGTGCTGAAATATCGATTGTTCTGGATTTTTGTCATCCAGAGCATTACCTCTCCAGAAAATTATCCTCCTGTTTTTAACATTTGGAGTTTGAGTGGTGCTGTTTCACGATGAACTGTTCTGTGATTCTGTGTTTACTTACATATTTACAGGCATGTTCAAACAGATTGTGGTGTCACAGGTTTGAAGAAAATATCCTCCGTATTCGATTACCATAACATTTTCCTCTCTATACCTAGGATTGCAAAGCACGAATCCTGCCCTGCACCCGCTTCCGGCGGGGCGGGGCATCCCACCCACCTCCGGCCGGGTGGGACGTAACACCCACCTCCGGCCGGGTGGGACGTGACATCCACCTCCGGCCGGGTGGGACGTAACACCCACCTCCGGCCGGGTGGGACGTGACACCCACCTCCGGCCGGGTGGGACGTAACACCCACCTCCGGCCGGGTGGGACGTAACACCCACCTCCGGCCGGGTGGGACGTAACACCCACCTGCGGCCTGGTGTTACGTGACACCCACCTCCGGCCGGGTGAGACGTGACACCCACCTCCGGCCGGGTGGGACGTGACACCCACCTCCGGCCGGGTGGGACGTGACATCCACCTCCGGCCGGGTGGGACGTAACACCCACCTGCGGCCGGGTAGTACGTAACACCCACCTCCGCCCGGGTGGGACGTGACACCCACCTCCGGCCGGGTGGGACGTAACACCCACCTGCGGCCGGGTGGGACGTAACACCCACCTGCGGCCTGGTGTTACGTGACACCCACCTCCGGCCGGGTGAGACGTGACACCCACCTCCGGCCGGGTGGGACGTAACACCCACCTCCGGCCGGGTGGGACGTAACACCCACCTGCGGCCTGGTGTTACGTGACACCCACCTCCGGCCGGGTGAGACGTGACACCCACCTCCGGCCGGGTGGGACGTAACACCCACCTCCGGCCGGGTGGGACGTAACACCCACCTCCGGCCGGGTGGGACGTAACACCCACCTGCGGCCTGGTGTTACGTGACACCCACCTCCGGCCGGGTGAGACGTGACACCCACCTCCGGCCGGGTGGGACGTAACACCCACCTCCGGCCGGGTGGGACGTGACATCCACCTCCGGCCGGGTGGGACGTAACACCCACCTGCGGCCGGGTGAGACGTGACACCCACCTCCGGCCGGGTGGGACGTAACACCCACCTCCGGCCGGGTGGGACGTAACACCCACCTCCGGCCGGGTGAGACGTGACACCCACCTCCGGCCGGGTGGGACGTAACACCCACCTCCGGCCGGGTGAGACGTGACACCCACCTCCGGCCGGGTGGGACGTAACACCCACCTCCGGCCGGGTGGGACGTAACACCCACCTCCGGCCGGGTGGGACGTAACACCCACCTGCGGCCTGGTGTTACGTGACACCCACCTCCGGCCGGGTGAGACGTGACACCCACCTCCGCCCGGGTGGGACGTAACACCCACCTCCGGCCGGGTGGGACGTGACACCCACCTCCGGCCGGGTGGGACGTAACACCCACCTGCGGCCGGGTAGTACGTAACACCCACCTCCGCCCGGGTGGGACGTGACACCCACCTCCGGCCGGGTGGGACGTAACACCCACCTCCGGCCGGGTGGGACGTAACACCCACCTGCGGCCTGGTGTTACGTGACACCCACCTCCGGCCGGGTGAGACGTGACACCCACCTCCGGCCGGGTGGGACGTAACACCCACCTCCGGCCGGGTGGGACGTAACACCCACCTCCGCCCGGGTGGGACGTAACACCCACCTCCGCCCGGGTGGGACGTAACACCCACCTCCGGCCGGGTGGGACGTAACACCCACCTCCGGCCGGGTGGGACGTAACACCCACCTCCGGCCGGGTGGGACGTGACACCCACCTCCGGCCGGGTGGGACGTGACACCCACCTCCGCCCGGGTGGGACGTAACACCCACCTCCGCCCGGGTGGGACGTAACACCCACCTCCCGCCGTGTGGGACGTAACACCCACCTGCGGCCTGGTGTTACGTGACACGCACCTGCGGCCGGCAGGACGGCCACCTCGGAGCGGTACCAGGGCCGCACCGGCCAGGGCGACATCGTCAGTCGCTGCGGCGGCGAGGTGGCCGACTGGAGCGGCGGCACCTTCTGTGTCGACTCGGTCCGCCAGCTGACCGGTCCGGACTCGCCGTACCGCTACATGCTGGAGCGGCTGGCCGACAGGACTGACGTGCTGAACGCGCACATCCTGACGCTGGGCGAGCGGCTGAAGGAGCGCTGCGACCTCGGCCATTACGCTCAGCCGCACGCCGTGGCGCAGGTGAGGCGCGTGCTCACTGCACACGCACTAGCACTAGCACAGGGTGGACAACTGGACGGCTCCTGGATTTTTGGATCCAGACCATTTTCCTCTCATTGTTTTACATTTCGTGGTTGAATGGTGCTGGTTGCCAATGAACTGCCTAAGATTCACTGGGAAGTGCAAACTGTGATACTGATGAGACAGGTTTGAAGCAAAATATCCTGCATCTTTTAGTATCCAAAGATTTCCTCTCCGCGTACAGGATAGCACAGCACAAATCCAATCATGCACTTGGGTTACTGGTACTGCGTCACTGACAACGGGAGTGTACGATAAAATGGGAAAATAGCCGATCGATTGACACAGCTCCGTCTCAAGGAACTTCGGAATCGCGGCAAACCCTCGATCATTTTGTCATGCAAGTGATTTTTGTGTCGATCACTTCACAACCCTCCTTTGGCCCTCAGGCCCCTTTTTGAAAACGTCATCGGCACAATCGAAAATGTGTGGCTCCGCTGCTGGCTCAATCCCAATTCAACTGAAGCGTATAACCAACGTTTAACCTGTCCCATCTCGGGGGTCTGTTGAGCCCCCATCCCCACCCCCCACCCGGGTGTACCTCGTCTCCCCAGTCCTGGCGGCCATGTCTTCCCGCTGCCGCAGTCTCCGGTGTGCCTCGTCTCCCCCTGGTCCTGGCGGCCATGTCTCCCCGCTGTCACAGTCTCCGGTGTCCTCGTCTCCCTCGGTCCCGGCGACAGAGCGGCGGCCAGAATCTCCCCGTCCCGCCCGGCCGCCTCCGCCGCGCCGCGTGGTGACGTCACCGGCCACGTGGTACAACTCGAGCGTGTTCCGCCGCTGGCGTCCGTGTGGCCGGCCGGCCGGCGCGGCCGGCCGGCGCCGGCTCGTGGTGGTGGGGCAGCGGGGCGGGGACCGGTACGCTTACGGTGGGGTGCGCCACACTCATACCTGCGGACAACGGCTGGGCCGTGGAGTGTTCGGTCATTGGTCAGAGGCGCACCCAGGCTCTCGGCAGCTGGGGAAAGTGTATGTGTGTCCGGCTGGTGGTGCGGCAGACGTGACGACCAGTAATTTGTTATTGCGCTAGAACCTCTGAGAAGTTATTCGGTTAGAACTTTAGAACGCATGCATGCAACAATTTGCACTTCAACCAGGGACGTGGACGCGAACCAAAAAGTTAATCGGTTAGGGCGCCACTCGACCAGGGACGCCGCATGGCAAATCATGCCAAGAGGACGGCACCTGCAAAATGCGCGGGTGGAGTTTTTGGTACTTAATAGGTGGTGCGCGAGTCACTGTCATCAGACACTGTCATCACCTGACAGTGTCTGAGCACCACCTAACTTTTAAAATTTAAGATGTGTCGGTTGTTGTTCTCATGTGTCGGTTGTTGTTGGTTATTGGTTTTACGACACGTCGACCGTTGAGTCATGTAGCGTCGCTAATCTCTCACGCCGATTGGTCTCGGGCGAAGAGTAGCGACAGGTGAGACTCGAACCCACAATCTTTCGATTGTGAGACGAGCATCTTACGCCTAGACCACCCGTCCCCTGATAATTAGTGTCAAAGGGGATGCATGTGAAAGTGCTATCTAGAATCATCAAGTCCATGCAAAAGCACAATCCATTTTCGGGATATTTTGGAGAACTCCACCAGTGCACCATGGATGCGTAATACTGTTTTTCCTGAATTGCGGGTGCAGAAGCATTTTCTTGGGGAGAATGGCCGTTGCCACACTATAGACATTTTGGATGATTGCGAAACTGACATATCTTACTCCACAAATCACCTACCTTTTTGCACTCCAGAAGAATTAAAATGGCGAAAATATTCTGTATTATCTGGGACTCAATTGCCTAGATTTGTTCTCTATGGTCATGGACTCGGTTCAAGGGGGCGGGGAGGACTATCCCCCCCCCTTCCACAGTTTTTGGCGACGGCCCCTCTGGCTGGAAGAAGTTGTCCCTACAGAATGCTCCCTTGATATTTTCAGCCCAAAGCGCGCACTCATGGAGGCACTCGAGTGTGCCCCATCACTTACAATTGTATCAGTCGATGGCATCATCCTGGGGAAATGGCATCCCTTGATATCGTCCCATCCCCACGTTTCCTGTCGCTCCCACGCCCTTGTTTGTGGCTACTGGCACTGTTTCACAATTATGCGCTATGAACTGTCCATGGTATGTAAGAAACAAAATATGTTCTAACGTTAGCGCGAACAACAGCAAAATGCACTTGTGGAGCTGTTAAGAAGTTGCCGCCACACCAGCCGATGATGCCAACAGACTCCAGCTCGCTGGGTTTCCTGTCACTATTGAACATTACCCCCGCCCGGTCGGCCGAAAATCCACTTCCGCCGTCAGTTTTGACGACTTCTATTAACACGCACCCTTGAGGGCCGCGAATTAACACGCATCCTGGAAATTACGCGCACTGGAGGGGGGGGGAGGCGGATTCCGCTCCCCCCCTAAGATCTCGGCTCCTATTAAAGCTGGAGTGACGAAATTCTCAGGGTGGATGGGTACGGCAGTGAACTCTTTTGTGTGCAAATTTTATGACCTTAGGTCAATATCTTCAAGGTTCAATGAGGTCACATATGTCACAATTTCCTTGGTTTGCGTGGCTTGGCTTGTCATTGTTATGGATCGCTGTGATTGTGTTTAAATGCTCCAAAATGGGCATCAATGATGTTTGGGCATGACTAATGATGCAATACCGATGCTAGACCCGGCATTTGACCTCAGGTCACCTATATAGCAGCACTTTATCAGGTCAGTTACCTTTTCCAGTTACCGGAACCGGGCCGCCCGACCGACTGCTCTGTTGGGCGGCTCGGCGCAATCGGCTTCGCGAAGAAAGGAGTGAAGTACATGAATGAAGTATGGAAACGCTTAGGTACACAATGACGAACAGTAGTTTTCAGGATGTGTAGGGAGTAACATGCAAAATGACATCAATCGCTTGACAATCATTTGCATTTATGACAACATTCCAGTTGACCAAGTTTGGTTCTATTAACCTGCCATGAACTTAACCTGACTTAACCACGGTGACCTAACATGACCTTGAAACTATATAGCATAACAATATGCATCACACAAGTCGCTAGTGTTGCCATGAACACTTCCCTTTTGCAAATATACGGGAAGCGCATCAGCGCCGATTTTTGTGGTCTGGCGCTACGAAATGTTTTGACTTTAACGGCCTCTAACTCGAAAAACTCTAACGGCCGATTGTCACATTTCTTGCTTTAAACGACGCGCCGGACATTTCTAAGCAGGTAGGCAAAAATGGCGTATATCGAACAGTAAAATCGGGAGTTATGTACGAAAAACCGGAGGGGTGGGCGGATTCCCCCCACCCCACCGCCCACCCCCACCCCCTGCAGTGCGCGTGTTACCCGCCCTGTCTCGGGGGTGGGGTTGGTAGGCGCCCCCTCTAAGGTTTTCCGCCGATAGTGAAAGAACGGCGCGCGGCAGCGCGCCGATATTTGGCATACCTTTTCCCACATCAAATTGGCATGCTGCGTGAAAATTTTTAGGTCAGATGTAGGGTCAACGAGTTATTCAAGGTCAAGTGAGGTCACCTCCAGAAATGTTCAACCAGTCGTCACGCTTTGACGGATGAAAATATTTTAATGCAACTTTCAGCGTTT
Organism: Ashinkailepas kermadecensis; assembly: GCA_034440615.1. Classification (NCBI taxonomy): domain Eukaryota; kingdom Metazoa; phylum Arthropoda; class Thecostraca; family Neolepadidae; genus Ashinkailepas; species Ashinkailepas kermadecensis. Next base: position 53,855 of record JAOTOM010003452.1, read on the forward strand.
GCTTATCTTTAGGGATGGAACAAAACGCACCAGAGGATTTTTTTCGTTTTTGATGACTTATTATTTTTGCATGTTCGCCCATAAGGAATAAGATCGAAGATTCTGGTTAAAGTAATCATTTTTATGAGAGCAAGTTGACTTCAAACAACGTTTTGCTGTCCGCTCTACCCATTATAAAATAAAAATTAGAGAGAATTGAAAACTCAAAATTTGGAAATTTCGAGAACTTGAAATTTTGATTTTGGGGTGGACAAAAATGTTAGACTCATGGTCGATTTGGCGTTCCTTTTCTGATTCCAAATATTTTTTGTTTGTCAAATCTTCCCCCCAAATGAACTCCCCAGAGCCAAAAACGTCAGTCGTGAAAACGGAGACCCTCTAGAGACGTCACTTTTGGAAGATAAAATGTTGGGGTGGTTTCTGGCCCTACTCGTCGAGCGATTTCCGTTGACACCTCTTTCGTTTTGGTGCGACGCTTAGTTTGGAGATTAGAGGGGGGTTTGTATTCCCCCCTTGGAAGCTCCTTGGAAGGGCTCGGAAGGCTCAACAGATGAGACAACCATTCGAAAGCTGATCATGGTTTGATTACGATGATGTAATTGTCATCAAAATATATAGATCGCTTCTTTGAACGTGAATTCCATTTTAAAATGATGTCAATTAATTCGATCGGCTGCTAAATCTATACTTAACTAGTTGTTTTCTTTATTCTCCATCAACTTATCAAAATGTACTCCACAATATCCATTAGGTTCCACGGCCTTCGACTTCCCACACTGGATGTAATAATGAATACAACCCTGATCCCCTATGCATTGGCATTACGTTTCACTTTCTACAGTTTACCTGTCTGCGTAATTGCGCGATATGCGACTTAGATTACTTCCTCTTATGCCCCCTAAGACTTAGACTTAGATGCGACGCGACTGAGACAACTTCCTCTTTGTTGAAGTACCGGAAGATTGGCGAAATGCAAATGTAGTACCGATTTTCAAAAAGTGAAGTGTGAAGTATGTGGAAAACTACAGGCCAGTCAATTTGACCTCAATAGTTTGCAAGGTACTAGACAAACTTGTCAAACAGAATATGCAGACTCATATTTAGGTCGGCACAACCTTCTAAGGGATACCCAACATGGATTTCGATCTCGAAGGTCTTGTTTAACTAACCTATTGGAGTTCATGGAGTATGTAACTAAAGAAATAGACAATCAAAGCAGGATGGATGTAGTGTACTTGGACTTCAGCAAAGCTTTTGAAAAAGTTCCACATGGACGTCTAATTCAGCAACTAGAACAGCATGGTATTGAGGGTAAGGTTCTAGGTTGGATTGAAGCATGGTTAAGGGGAAGGAAGCAAAGGGTAGTGTTAAATGGATGTAAATCTGAATGGTAGGATGTTCTGAGTGGAGTGACACAGGGCTCTGTTCTAGGGCCACTTCTCTTTATCATGTTTGTGAATTACATTGAGATAGGGCTGAGGAATAGGGTGCTCTAATTTGCTGATGACACAATGTTAAAATAATGATGTACGAGTTAGGTGCGATATGTCGAAACGAGTACAGCAGGATGTCGAAATCACATAAAGTTATGTACAATCTTGCTAAGTCCTGCAAACCCAGTTTTGAGACAATCGTGTACATATGACTGTTCCCGTTCTGCGTGTTTTGAAAGGTACCTAATTTGGGAGTACCGATATCAACGAAAACGACCTTTGCTATGAAGTGTTATTGTATAACATAGCACATCATAGGTAATCCCTTCACCTGGAATTGCGCCAGGGGATGTTCGTTATCACGATCCCGGATCCGTTATGGTGAGCAAAGGCATGGTATTCGTAAATTGTATGCAGTTAGAAGCGAGGCATGAAGAATTCACACACACCAAGAAGCACGATGTCGATACTCCTTTTGGGAATCATGTCTATTCAGTGTTCAGTAAGTGGTATATTCCACCCTATTTCCCGAATAATTGATCACTGTGATGACATCAAATTGGTAGGAGTGACTAACAGTAGTGAGCAATCTGGTCATATTCAACTAGACTTGGAGGACCTAAAGGTTGGCTGATCAATGGCAGATGTCTTTCAACTATGAAAAATGTAAGGTTTTGCATCTATGGTCTGGAGCCGAGACTTTCAGATATACAATGGGAGGTAGGAAATTGGATGTTATTGAAGAGGAAAGAGATTTAGGTGTGTTAGTTTCAAATGATCTTAAAGTATAAAAATAATTTGTATGAGCTAGGAACAGGGCAATCAGAATTCTGGGAATCATTAATAGGAGTGTGAGGTATAAGAGCAAAGAAGTGATGAAAATGCTGTACTTGGTGTATGTGCGATCCCGCTTAGTATATTCTGTACATGCATGGAGCCCCTTCTTAGATATATATTTATATATATATATTACTCAATTTATTAGCATGATCATAAACATAAGGGTCCAAGTTTCAGCAATAACACAGGGACCAACATCCCCCACACTCATCAATGTCTTTCTACCTTACATATGTCTAACCTGAATTGATGACCCCTATGTGATAGTTTAAATAGAAGGTCATCATTCAGATTGACCTGATCTAGACCTTTAATAATTTGATACATTTCAATCATATCACCCCTTAATCTCCTATACTTGAGTGAGTACATATCTAATGCCATAAGTCTTTCCCCAAAGTCGATGTTACCTAGTCCACTGATGAGTCTAGTGGCTTTGCGCTGCACTCTCTAGTATGTATATATATATATATATATATATATATATATATATATATATATATATATATATATATATATATATATATATATATATGTGTGTGTGTGTGTGTGTGTGTGTATATATGTATGTATGTATGTATGTATATATATATGTATATTCTAGAAAGAGTGCAGCGCAAAGCCACTAGACTCATCAGTGGACTAGGTAACATAGAATTTGGGGGAAGACTTATGGCATTAGATATGTGCTTACTCAAGTATAGGAGATTATGGGGTTATCTGATTGAAATGTATCAAATTATTAAAGGTCTAGATTAGGTCAATCTGAATGATGACCTTCTATTTAAACTATCACATAGGAGTCATCAATTCAGGTTAGACAAATCAAGGTGTAGGACAGTTAAGCGACAACAGGTCTTCAGTCAAAGGATTGTTGATCAGTGAAATAGCCTGCCTGCTGATGTTGTGGGGAGTCCCTCATTGAATGTATTTAAAAATTAGGTGGGCAACTATTTTAGGTTGCACAATCTTGTTTTTTTAGTTCTACGGGGTGGTGGATGGTGTGATATCTATGCTAAGTGGGTGTGCACTATACGGGCCCCTTTAGGCGGGCGTGATTGAAGTCTGAAAATTATTAGTAGGGCACTGAACTCACATTTCTTACATGAGATCAAGTGAATAGGGCTGGATATGTAAGGTAGAAAGACATTGATGAGTGTGGGGGATGTTGGTCTCTGTTATTTTTGAAACTTGGACCCTTATGTTTATAATCATGCTAATAAGTTGAGTAATATACTAGCCATATGGGTATGTTATACTATATAGGGTGTACCTAGCAGTGGATTCAGCACCTTCCTTCGGGTTGTGGTACTGATGAGATTGGCTGTGGTAGCACAATGATTGATTGGATTGGAGGAGTTTGGAATTGTTGAGAAGTGTGCCATGCAATATCAGATGAATGGTGCTAGATAGGCTGGGATATATAGCTCCCTAGGAACTTGAGATAATGGATTGATTGTGGTGTCAGCATGTACTTTTCTAGTGTCATTTATAGATAGGTTTAACCCAGATGGGCCCCCGTGGCTCTTATAAAGTCTTAACACTTTATGACTATTATGCTACCAGAGTGGCGCGACAGAATCCACTCTCAGTTTGTGAAGGCGGGCGTCGACGTGGGTCCGTGGCGAGCCCCGTGTGTCTGTGTCCCAGCTGCACCCTGCTGGCGTGGCGTCCACATGGGTCCGTGGCGAGCCCCGTGTGTCTGTGTCCCAGCTTCACCCTGCTGATGGGGCGTGGACGTGGGTCCGTGGTGAGCCCCGTGTGTCTGTGTCCCAGCTGCACCCCTGCTGACGTGACGTGGACGTGGGTCCGTGGCGAGCCCCGTGTGTCTGTGTCCCAGCTGCACCCTGCTGACGGGGCGTGGACGTGGGTCCGTGGCGAGCCCCGTGTGTCTGTGTCCCAGCTGCACCCTGCTGACGTGACGTGGACGTGGGTCCGTGACGAGCTCCGTGTGTCTGTGTCCCTGCTGCACCCCTGCTGACGTGACGTCGACGTGGGTCCTTGGCGAGCCCCGTGTGTCTGTGTCCCAGCTTCACCCTGCTGACGGGGCGTGGACGTGGGTCCGTGGCGAGCCCCGTGTATCTGTGTCCCAGCTGCACCCTGCTGACGTGACGTCGACGTGGGTCCGTGGCGAGCCCCGTGTGTCTGTGTCCCAGCTGCACCCCTGCTGACGTGACGTCGACGTGGGTCCGTGGCGAGCCCCGTGTGTCTGTGTCCCAGCTGCACCCCTGCTGACGTGACGTCGACGTGAGTCCGTGGCGAGCCCCGTGTGTCTGTGTCCCAGCTGCACCCTGCTGACGTGACGTGGACGTGGGTCCGTGGCGAGCCCCGTGTGTCTGTGTCCCAGCTGCACCCCTGCTGACGTGACGTGGACGTGGGTCCGTGGCGAGCCCCGTGTGTCTGTGTCCCAGCTGCACACGGCAGCTGTCTGTCCGCCTGCACGTGCCTGACATTTCACAATCGCTGGCATAGTTCGCTGACTAGGTGACATGAGAGACCTTGTGGATCGCACGGGGCGATAACTGTGTCGGTCTTTGGTTACTACTGTGTGCCCTGTGTGACCAACTCTCGAGCTGAAGCCCCTATCGATAAGGAAAAGGGAGGTTGGCTGAGGCACCCATGGCCCCATTGTTTATGTGTTTCCATTAGTCTCACCTTCTCTTAGTTTCAATTTTCCTGTGTTGGACCGATCTGAGGCCTGTCGTCCCTTTGGCCCGTCCGTACAAGGGAGCCCACCAAGGGATCCGTACACCGTCATCCCTTGGCCCGAGCTGAAGGTTCGACCCAAGGGAAGTCGGAGCATAGTGCGATGTCCCCACACTCGGATACACTCACTGCACAGATGAGATAGAAGCCATTTTGGGCGTTATTTGGCCGGTTTTAGGAGCCGTTAGGAGCCGTCTGTGTCCTGACGGCGCCTTTAGAACATCGTCGGAGGACATATACGGGCGCCCATGCGACCGCTTTCGGGTGTCCCGAAAACGCTCTAAGAGTGTCACACAAGCATTCTAACGGCGCCCTTCGAACAATTTGGAGCACCTGAGCACTGTAGCACCTATCGCGTCTTTTGCGCACCTCAAAAGGACACCAACACATTCTGGGGGTGCCCCAAGGAAGCTCGTTGTGCGTCCGTAAAGTATATTTATGTTGCTCTCAGAATGTGTGTGGTGCCGCAGAAACTTTTTTGGCGTCCTTGGATACCCAATGACGCCCATAGCAAATGTTCCTGGCGTCCCAAGCATGTTCTAGGGGTTCGTTCCACGTATATTCTAAGGGCGCCCGTATAATTACTTGAGGCATCTGTGGGGCGTCTATTGTCTTTTGCGCAGCTCAGGTGTCCTCCACCCGCGCTTCCTAAGGGCGCTTCAAGGAAGTTCTCAGGGCGTCCCAAGTACATCCGTAGGGCACCCTAATGACGTCTGTGTAGCGTCCTCAGCCGGTTTTGGGATCGCCCTTAACCAACCATAAGACTCACTCTTCTCTTCGGGGCGCCGAATGCTCCCACTCCACTCGTATAAGCCACTGGCGTCGGGGTGTTTACGGTGCCCTGAAAATTGGGTTCGACGAGTCCCATTCGTCCCAGGGACGCGTCGTCGTCTGTCTCCAGCTACGGCTGGTACAATGCATGCATTGGAAGCTACTTTGATAGAGTATAACGATTTGCAATCGTAAATATAGCGATCATGTTAGCACCCAGCCGGGTACCGGATCGGATGAGGGAGCGGGAAAGGGTGCTGTCAAATAGCTAAGAGGCGTGGGTCGTGCTACTTCCAGATTCGCTTCATATCAAACTTGGCTTGTCACAGGTGCACAATTGCTGAAAGTAGTCGGCACGCCCTAAAGCACCAATCCACCTCCACCACGTGGCTTGTCAACGTTCTGACCTTGAATGGTCGTGAAAATACCGAAATCCAGCGAAGATGCGAAATTCCGAGCCCTGAACTGCGCTAACGAAGCGGACGTGGTCCGCACTAGATGTCGATTCCCCACCCTCGATAACGCATTTTTTGCAATGCTTTTGGGAGAGGCGTGTAACGCTTTTGCAGAATTCGGCAATAACGTGGCAGATCCAACCATCATGTGGCAGAGTTCGTCAAAAAGAACGCTCCACGGCGAGGTGCTTCAGTTCAGCCGCTGGTCTCTCCCGTCCCGCATATCCACGGCCGTGTCCGATCCAGAGTGGACACTCATATTGACGACTAACTTTTGAGCTTCTACTACGCTTTATTCGACATATGCATTGAGCTCAGAATTGAAGAGAATTAAAATTTGCTGGACTCTACTGAAAGATTCATTAGACAGCTTTCCAGACCACATGAAGCCTCCAAGTCGCATGAACCGCTGAACCTCGTTGGAACCTCTAGTTATGTATGAGTTATTCCTGTCATTTTACCCAGTGTGCCTCAATTCGTATTTAGTTAGGCATGGAAGATGAATGAAAATCTCCATGTTGCGGTGAAGGACGCAAATAGAACGTAATGATGCCTACATATGCTTTGCATGCATTTCAATAATTCAATTCAGTGATGCTATTTCAGTTGTTTCGTCAACTGGTCATCATTGGTTTGTGCCCAACAGCACCAAAGGATAGATACGTATAGACAAATTAATAGTACATGTTCTCGATGTGCAAGGTGTAATTGATATTGGACAGCTGAAGGTGCAGGCAAAGGGTACAATTTGTGACCTACGATTTATGGATTTGTTTCTGTCACGTGTTTTCCGTTCGGATTTCCTGGTTTGAACACACCAGTCTCACTGGAGAAGACGAGCACCTCGATAATCGGACACCACGCTTCATTGCGAAGGGACGCCGTTTGACGGCCTGTGATTGTCGCTGGACACCCCACCCCCACCTCCACCCCACAGATAGCCGTGTTTACGTACAGTCTGTAATATTTAGATGGTTGGTTGCCGGCTGTCGTAGCCGGCTCCTGCGGCTTGTTTGTCGCTGCAGTGTTGTCGCACCAGTTCCCTTCAGTCGTAGCTCCCTGCTGCGACAACGTTCACCATTACAGTGTTGTCGCACCAGCTCCCTGCTGCGACAACGTTCACCGTTACAGTGTAGTCGCACCAACTCCTGCTGCATGTAACCATGTTCTTCTCATCTAATCACATAATGTGGTGATATCTTTATATGATGCGGTACGCAATAATCTGTCTTGCAAACGGGGGCGAGTGCAACGAGCCCGGTGCTTGACAGTACGAGAGAGACATTGCTCTCGTTCTTTCGAGCCCCACACTTGCCACCCCGTCATGCTACTGTACTGATGCGTCTGTACTTGCCACCCCGACATACTACTGTACTGATGCGTCTGTACTTGCCACCCCGACATACTACTGTACTGATGCGTCCGTACTTGCCACCCCGACATACTACTGTACCGATGCGTCTGTACTTCCAACCCCGTCATGCTACTGTACTGATGCGTCTGTACTTGCCACCCCGACATACTACTGTACTGATGCGTCTGTACTTGCCACCCCGACATACTACTGTACCGATGCGTCTGTACTTCCAACCCCGACATACTACTGTACTGATGCGTCCGTACTTGCCTCCCCGACATACTACTGTACTGATGGTTGTACTTGCCACCCCGACATACTACTGTACTTGTATTGCCACCCCGACATACTACTGTACCGATGCGTCTGTACTTCCAACCCCGACATACTACTGTACTGATGCGTCCGTACTTGCCTCCCCGACATACTACTGTACCGATGCGTCTGTGCTGGAGCGTCCCATTAGTTCTACACGATCACTTTTCAAGAATAAATGCCACTGCCTTGCGCTGATCGGTTCAGTTTGAAACGTATGACGTCACACTTCGGTGTAGGCTGTGTCTGGCCCCGAATAGATGCAGTTCACACCGATTAAGATGGCGGCTCTCATAAAGGATTTGTGGCAACAGATGAAAACACTCCACGTTCGATTTGGAGAAGTTTTCGAGCGGTTTCGGGTTGTAGCTTGGCCACAATTGTAGCTTGTACTAATTTTTCGCGATTACAGATAGATAAAATGGAAAAAGGAACTACCGAGGAGCTCGTAAGGCGTGGATGAGGAAAGCGACGACTTGGTCATTCATTGCAAGGGTGGGGACAGTAATTTCACCGATGGTCCTTATGATTGACAAGCACTGATCTTTGCCCAGAAGTAGCACTCGATGACCATTTCCCGCCACTTGGTCGCACGCTCGCTACTGGTGTCTGCGTGCGCGCCGCCTGCACGAGCTGTAGAACAGCTTTCCGTCGCCAACGAGGGGGCGTGGCCTAATTTCGGTGGACGCGCTGCGTACGCAGGTTGCAGAACAGGGTCCCGGTGGTGGGGGCCCCGGTTGCATGAGGCTGACAGGGTCCCGGTGGTGGGGGCCGTCCCGTAGACGTGGACCGTGCAGACGTGACGACCGTGACCGTCCCGTAGACGTGACGACCGTGACCGTCACTCGGGACGGCCGTGACAACGCACCGGGCGTGACGCCTGCATTGTTCGTGCGCAACGTCCCTGTCCCATACAAACAGCGTGCGCCTGAAGGAGGAGGCTGTGTCCTGCCCGCCGTCAGGGTCGAGAGCCACGCTTCATGAAGGAGGCTGTGTCCTGCCCGCCGTCAGGGTCGAGAGCCACGCTTCATGTGTGCGATAAATAGTGCCTCTTCAGCCAGCCACTCGTTGCCAAACGGCGCCCTCGTCGTGACTTGAATATCGTTGGTATGGCGGGTGGGGCCACTGCCTGTGTGACCATGCCTTGGTATGGCGGGTGTGGCTGCTGCCTGTGTGACCATGCCTTGGTATGGCGGGTGTGGCCACTGCCTGTGTGACCATGCCTTGGTATGGCGGGTGTGGTGCCTGTGTGACCATGCCTTGGTATGGCGGGTGGACTGCCTGTGTGACCATGCCTTGGTATGGCGGGTGTGGCCACTGCCTGTGTGACCATGCCTTGGTATGGCGGGGGGGGCACTGCCTGTGTGACATGCCTTGGTATGGCGGGTGGGGCCACTGCCTGTGTGACCATGCCTTGGTATGGCGGGTGTGGCTGCTGCCTGTGTGACCATGCCTTGGTATGGCGGGTGTGGCTACTGCCTGTGTGACCATGCCTTGGTATGGCGGGTGGGGCCACTGCCTGTGTGACCATGCCTTGGTATGGCGGGTGGGGCCACTGCCTGTGTGACCATGCCTTGGTATGGCGGGTGTGGCTACTGCCTGTGTGACCATGCCTTGGTATGGGGGGTGTGACCATGCCTTGGTATGGCGGGTGTGGCTACTGCCTGTGTGACCATGCCTTGGTATGGCTGTGTGATGTTGGTGTGGCGGCTACTGCCTGTGTGACCATGCCTTGGTATGGCGGGTGGGTGGCCACTGCCTGTGTGACCATGCCTTGGTATTGGCTACTGCTGTGTGCATGCCTTGGTATGGCGGGTGTGGCTACTGCCTGTGTGACCATGCCTTGGTATGGCGGGTGTGGCCACTGCCTGTGTGACCATGCCTTGGTATGGCGGGTAAGGCTTCCGACCGCGTAATGCTACTGTGGTGCTTTGATATGCTTCCAGGTAATGCTAAGTCAATAAAATGGCTTGTGTGGTCCCGCTTACTTGCTGCTATGCTGCTTGCTTTGAACCACACCCCTGATTGGCGTAATGAAACACACAGTTCAGGTTTTCTTCGTGACGGCACGCTATGAAGGTCCGGTAATGTTTTATTTTGATGTCAGACAGTTTTTAAGCGGAGAAGGAAAAAGATGGTCACGTCACAGAGGATCAGCTGATCGTCCGTATCCCTCCCTTCACTGCTCCACCGTACCAGCTGACCGTCCGTATCCCTCCCTTCACTGCTCCACCGTATCAGCTGACGTCCTCCTCTTCACTGCTCCACCGTATCAGCTGACCGCCCGTAGCTCTCCCTTCACTGCTCCACCATACCAGCTGACCGCCCGTAGCTCTCCCTTCACTGTTCCACCATGGGTTAACATGCAGTATTGTAGGTAACGCGGGCGGTGGTCAGCTTTACTTCCTCTTAGATTAGCCTGCCTTGGCGTCATATGGCCATTCCAGTCGACGCGTCGTAACAACCAATAACCAACCAACTAGTATTATCAGCGCTTAATCATCATTTACTGTTGCACCAGTATGTTGCATCGTTGTTCTATCACTGTTCACAATCATTGTGTACACATGGAAGGAAAATACATATGGGTAACCGTATTATATTCGTGGCATAATACCGCCACCAGTGTGTGTAACGCAGATGGTACTTTAAGATGGATTATTGTGAGTGCGTACCCAAAATAATTTTAAAGCTTTGCATTGAAATTTTGTGAGAGCACGTCTTGTCTACACTGCACTGCTTACAACCAAAGGAGTGGTGGCAGGATGGACCACATGGCTGAATATTAAAGTTGAATTTAACTTGCGCTTTTTTAGAATCAACGTAATACTGACAGCATTGGCGTATTATGGTTTTGTGGGATGTGGACAATTCAATCTATGGGAAGCAAGCATGTAAAAGATGCTCCTGTCTCGAAACCCCCATAGAGGATACATGCATCATGTAGGTTAGTGTTTTAATGTGCACTTGTGTAGTTTTCATCTTGTTGGTGCATGGGCCTGGGCAGTACCCATGGATATCTGGAATTTATGTGGAAACCCACACTTTATGACAACCTTTTTGGGGACGAGTGGTCTAGGGGTAAGATGCTCGTCTCGCAATCGAAAGGTTGTGGGTTCGAATCTCACCTGTCGCTACTCTTCGCCCGCGACCAATCGGCGTGAGAGATTGGCGACGCTATATGACTCAACGGTCGACGTGTCGTAAAAACCAATAACCAACCAACCAATGACAACCTTTTTAGACACCAGTTGTGTGTTTGTTTTCACATCAACTTTGTTTTATTGCATGTTTTGAGTGGGGTCAAACGCCTTTTAAAAACAATTATGGCTGATAAGTCATAACGTCATAGTGTTAACACGCGCCCTGGAGGGCCTCTGAAAATTACGCGCACTGGAGGGGGGCGGATTCCGCCCCCCCCCTTAAGATCTCGGCTCCTATTAAAGCTGGAGGAACGAAATTCGCAGGGTGGATGGGTACGGTAGTGAACTCTATTATGTGCAAATTTCATGGCCTTAGGTCAATATCTTCAAGGTCAAATGAGGTCACATTTGTCAAAATTTTCTTGTTTTGCGTTGCTTGTCATTGTTATGGATCGCTGTGATTGTGTTTAAATGCTACAAAATGGGCATCAATGATGTTTTGGACATTACTAATGATGCAATACAGATGCTAGACCCGACTTTTGACCTCAGGTCACCTATATAGCAGTACTTTATCAGGTCAGTTACCTGAACCGGGCCGCCCGCCCGACTGCTCCGTCGGGCAACTCGGCGCAATCGGCTTCGCGAAGAAAGGAGTGAAGTACATGAATAAAGTATGGAAACGCAATGACAAACAGTAGTGCATTTATGACAACATACCAGGTCATCAAGTTTGGTTCCATTAACCTGTCATGAACTTGACCTGACTTCTCGGTGACCTAACATGACTTTGAAACTATATAGCATATCAATATACATCAAACAAGCGCTAGTATTGCCAAGAACACTTCCATTTTGCAAATATACGGGAAGCGCATCAGCGCCGATTTTAGTGGTCTGGCGCGGGAAATTTGTTTGACTTTAGCGGCCCCTAACTTGAAAAATGTTCGGCCGATTTCCATTTTTCTTGCTTTAAACGATGCGCCGGTCATTTCTAAGCAGGTACGCAGAGAATCGCGTATATCGACGGGTAAAATCTGCAGTTATGTACGAAAAACCGGAGGGGTGGCGGATTTCGCCCCCCCCCCCCTCCAGTGCGCGTGTTAAGGCTTAATAAGAGCCACAGGGGCCCATCTGGGTTAAGCCTATCTAGAAAAGGTACTAGAAATGTATATACTCTCACCCCAATTAATCCCTTATCTCAAGCTCCTAGGGAGTTATATATCCCAGCCTATCTTGCACCATTCACTTGCTATTGCATAACACACTCAACAATTACAAACTCCTCCCATCATACCCATTGTGCTACCATAGACAATCGCATCAGTATCACATCCCGAAGGAAGTTGCTGAATCCATTGCTAGGTACACCCTATATAAAATTATAAAGCGTTTAGACTTAATAAGAGACCCAAAGGCCCATCCAGTTAAGTCTGTAAATGGAAGATACCATAAGCCTGGTAAAAAGACACACCCCAACCATCCCATATCATGAAGAAACCAGTCCTCCAAAATCCCACACACCTATCAATGCCTGTCTACCCTAGCTATCCAGCCCTATTCCCCTAATCTCTCTTAACACATGTGGATTATATGCCTTATCAATATTTTTCCAACTGCATCCATGCCTGCTTAAAGGGGTCTGTGCCGTGCACACTTACTTAACATAAATCTCACCCCATCCATCACAAATTAGAACTCAAAAACAAGATTTTCCTGTCTAAAAAAACGTGTCCACCCTACTTTTAAATACATTCAATGAGGAACTCCCCACAACATCAGCAGGCAGCCCATTCCACTGATCAACAACCCTTTGACTGAAGACCTGTTGTCGCTTAACTGTCCTACACCTCAACTTGTCTAACCTGAATTGATGACCCCTATGTGATACTCTAAGCTGAAGAGCGCCATTCAAATTGACCTGATTTAGTCCTTTAACAATTTTGTACATTTAAATCATGTCCCCCCTTAATCTCCTATACTTGAGTGAGTATATATCTTATGCCACAAGCCTTTCTCCATATTCTAAGTTACCTATTCCACTGATGAGTCTAGTTGCTTTTGCGCTGCACTCTCTCTAACTTGTCTATATCTTTTTGTAGGTAGGGGCTCCATGCTTGTACAGAATATTCCAAGTGGGGTCGCACATATGCTAAGTACAGTTTTTTCATGACTTCCTTGCTCTGATATATCACACTTCTATTAATGAGTCCCAGCATTCTGACAAGACATGCACTGCCCTGCAATGCAGCACCACATGACACCATATTTAGCCTCTGGGCTCCAAAAGTCAAGGGATCTGTGCTCCCTGGTCAAAGGGTCTGGTTCTGTTTAAGGGGATACAGTACAGAGGAGCATGGGAGGTTATCGATTTCCCGATGTAACACCCATATGCTGACTCATTTACTCTTTTAAAAAATCAGCTTGTTTTTATGTCACCCACCCCTCCCCGCCCCCTCTAGAACAAATCAATTTCAGGGCACTGGGCCCGGGCCCCAACCCGCTATAAATGCAGGGGCCCGGGTCCGGGTAAAGGCCGGTTCACACCGCCGCCGGACCGGAAAGGCGTCCGGTCCGGCGGCCGCTCCGTACAAAGTTCAGCATCAGGCTCCCGCTCCCACGCGGCCCGCCGGCCGGCCCGTCTGTGTGTGACGTCACGCGAGCTTGCGCACTGGCTGGTCGCCGCCAGAGCCGTCGTGGCGCTGTTGGCTCTCTGTTCAGATGGGCACCTTTTGCGTGTATTCGTTACACTAGGACGAATCGATTGAGGTAACGCTATGTTTTGTTTTGCTGAGTTTTGTGGGGTGTGAACAAATCAATCTATGGTGAAGCAAGCATGTAAAATATGTTCCTGTCTAGAAACCCCATAAAGGATACATCCATCATATATGTTAGTGTTTAATGTGTACTTGGGTAGTTTCATCTGTTTGGTGCATGGGCCGTGCAGTGCCATGGATATCTGGAATTGTGCGTGTGTGCGATGTTATTGAACCGGCGAGTAGTTCCCTTTACGTGACGCTTGGTTTGGTGTTGGTAAAGTATAGCGACTGCCGTGCAGACCTCCATGGCCCGCGGCGGTGGTCGGCTCACCACACCCGCCTGCACTGGGAACCACTGTGCACGCCAAATAGATGCACCGACTGCGCACAGATCCGAAGTCGGTGCACGCGTGCCACCGGCAAAATACGGCCGCTTACTATCAGAGGTATCCGCGGTGTGTGTCATGTGCTCGTGGCTCGCCGGACGTGCGGCTGCTGCGGCCAGATATGGCGTCGGGATGTGAGTCACACCGCGCGGGCTCCGGCCGCCGAGCCGCGCCGGGATTCGCCGGGTTCAGGCCAGATAGCGGCCATTGTGCCGCGACTGGCCCGCCGCTGCCGGCAGCCGGTGTGTGCTTCCTGACGCAGTTCGGCCCGATCACCGGCCAGCAGCAGCCCGGTGACGGGCTCCCGGCCCGATCACGGGCTCCCGGACCGATCACCTGCTCCCGGCCCGATTACCGGCCCCGTCCCGATCACCGGCTCCACTCCTGATCGCAGGCTCCTACCATTATCATCGGCTGTCGCCGGGAGCGGCTCAATTGGACCGCGATCAGATCTCCGGCGCGGCGGGTTTTCGGCGGCAAAAACGTGCTCCGGGCAGCGGCGTCCGCGTCCGCGGCGGCACTTGGCGCCGTCAGCGTTCTTGCCGGCCTTTGTGCGGCGGGCGCGGCCCGCGTGGCGGCCAGTGACATCTGGTGGTGAAATTACTAACCTGAGTTTTTACAGGAGCCCGTGTGCGTAGTGGGCCGAATCGCCTGCGACGGCCAGGGGCGACTCAATTCCAAGTCGATTCTGCTGGAGGGTGGCAAGGGCACCTACGGCGAAGGTCAGCACGTGGAGCTGGATGTGTCCCAGGTGCAAGATGTGGGCCTCTTTACGGGACAGGTACGGCTGTGGTCCAGGTGATTATGTCGCCTCATGATGTCGACAATGCAAGCTTCATGTGTTACCCTCGCAGTGCAGAGGAACCAGTTTACACATCTCCCTCCTCCCACGTGATGTTTTTTTGTCTGAGGTAGCACCGGAGCTGTTCCTGATGTGAGGTTGAGCATGCCTTCTATCACGTGTTTGCGCACATGATGTTAGAAAAACACGTTCCGGGTTCTTACGATAGCGTATCTAAGTCAAACTCAAAGTCAGTCGGATGCCGACCTCGTCTCGGCGCGTTTTAGGTGACATGTACATCGATCTTTTTTTTAAAATCAATCCATATAGCGGACGAAGTTAAAAGTGAAATGTGGGTGTATATGTGAAATATAACTGTAAATATCAAAAATTTAACCTCAGCTAAGGTCGCTGGGTCAAATGAAGGTTTGAACTAGAAACATGTTTCTTGGTGTATGGCTTCGCTACTGCTCAATTTTTTTTTCCCGGGACTATATGTTGTGGTACATTACGTCCTCCGAAACTGTGGCAGGTTTCAAGTTGTTAAGTCTGGTCACTGAAGTGTCCTGAAGAAACATGCGCTCTGAGAGCTAAATACAGACTTTACGAAGTAAAGATGCCTAAACTGGAGTTATTTCGTACGCCGAGTTCGTTTTTCATGTGATCTGAGAACAAAAATTGAATTTGAACATTGATGATTCGTTTTCAAATTGTTTTAGAACATTAGCAAGATCTTCTCTTTTTCTCGACTGTGGGAGGCATATCGTTTGGGTTTGCTGGCACTCATTGCGTTTCCCTGAGTACCATCTGTTTCGAAGTGTGTCATCTTCAACTGTCCACATATTTCCAGGTATTTGACTTTGGTGGGATCGTGCCCCTAACCTTTGCCCGTGTCACCTGTGTTAGATTAAGCAATCAGGTTGCTTGCCATTAGTATTGAAACAAAATCGCAGTTATTTTACGGTCAGGGTCTGAAAGCTATGGTGAAGACGGATAATAGACTGAACCCCGACGTTGACCTGCTGGATCTGACCTGCACGTTGAACCAAAATACCAAGATAAAATGCTTCATGTAACTATAAATGTTGATGGATGTAGCTACACCATGCCGTTTGCGGCACCTCTATCTTGCTTAGAACAAAGTTCGTGAGGAGTCAAAGTAATACTCCCACCCCACCCACGCACACACCACACACTGCGAGGGCTATAAAATTATCCTGCAATGCGATGGTTAAATATCTCGGCTTTGCTTAGTTTGTATGTATGTTTAAGTGCTGTTTAGAGACGTGAAGATCCTATCGGTTCATGATTTGGTAATGCATAGTAGCGACTCATTTTTACATGGAGAAGTCTTTTATAAATCGCTCCCCTCTTTCCTCTAGGCGATTGTTGTTATTGATGCAAATCGGGGTATAATTGCGCTATGTTTCATGGCATGGAAAGAATAATATTCTGTCACATATCTATGCAGCTGCTCTTCGGTATGTGACATAATCTGCAAAGCTTGCTGTAGTGAAGTTGCACGATTGGTTGCGGTAAATCTTCGAATCTCTGACTGGCGTTCTGGCCGCCAGGTGGTGGCAGTTCGTGGTGTGAACCCGACTGGAAAGAAATTCGTAGCGTTCGACATATACGCGGCGGCACCACCACCCCTCGCGCCGACACCGGACCTGCCTCATGGTATGTTTGTCGTCCTCATGAGGCATCCTCTCCATGACGCGTCTCCACCATGGCGCGTCTCCTCACCATGGCATGTCTCCTCCCCTTTCTTCTCCATAGTGCGGCTTGCTCCTCATGGCGTGTCCCCTTCTCATGACATGTACTCACGGCGCGTCCTCCCTGCCCCGTGGTGCGTGTCCTCCTCATGGTGGATGCTGTGGGTAGAAAGTATGTACTTCTAAGGGACCGTTGAGACCGTTGGACCGTTGAGTGCGCTGCGTGCTTGTATTCACTATATCGATGCTGCAATATTTCCCCCGAATGTTTATTGAATGGGAACCAACCTAGACTAATGACTCATCTGTACGTTAGCTCCCCCTACCCTATTCAGCATACACAATGAGGGATAGGATCATGGATGGAGATCCAGGATGGGTCTGGGCTGCCTGGGCGCTAAATGACCAATGCAGTCGATGCGCCCTGAAGCCCCAATAACTAACTGGGATGCGGACCACGCACCCCCCACCCCACCCCACCCCACCCCACCCCACCCCACCCCACCCCACCCCACCCCCGGTTTGGTGCCGTGCCAATGCTAATTTGTGATTTTCCCTGTTCAATCTGACAATCCTCTACCCCCCTTCCGGTTTAGTCAGAGCTCCCCAGCTTTGGGTAGGATTGCATAGCTGCTGTTTATTATATTGCAGTTTTGGGCTACAGATGATTTCATTCAAGTTACCCTTTCAGTTCGTTCTGTCCTGTCCCAGTCGTGGTGTGCCAGAAGGTGACTCTGACACAGCTGTGTGTTGTAGATGTGACTCTCATCCAGTGTCTTGCAGGTCTGAAATTTAGTGTAGATCCACACTTAATGCGAATGCGAATCCACATCACTTCCTTTCTTTTTCTGATCATCAACTGCCACTGTTGCTTTTTTATTCCACATTATGAATGATTTGGCTACTTTTAAGCGCTCATGGTTTCTGATAGCAGCACTTCCCTGATTGGTAAAGGCAGCAGGGACAGACATCATAACTATCATCATGCAATCAACAAAGATGATGAAGATTGCTCATCAACGCGCATTATCTATATACATTTGCACATTTGTATAACATCAGTTTGTTTTTGACACCACCCTCACCCTCCCCTCCACCCTACAGAACATCAATTTCAGGACACTGCCCCTACCCAGCCGTGTGTCACAGAGGTGACCATCACCCAGCCGTTGTGTCGCAGAGGTGACCTTGACCCAGCCCCGGTGTTGCAGAGGTGACGCTGCTGGTGGCCTGCGGCCCGTTCACCACGGCCGCGGACGTGCAATATTCGCCGCTGCGTGACCTGCTGACCCGGGTCAGCCAACTGAAGCCGCAGCTGCTCCTGCTGATCGGCCCGTTCGTCGACGCCAAGGTAGAGGCTCATCACCACCAGGCCGAGAGTGGACCACCGTGCGGTGGAAGCGGTCATGTGGAACAGGGTAGACGAAGACCATAGGATGGAGCCGAGAGCCACGTGTGAACAGGCGTGTTTGAATGTCTGGTGCTGGGTGGCGGCGGGCTTGTGCTGTGGCAGGGATGTGAGGAGTGTCGGATTTATCAGCGCTTGCGTTGGTCCGTGCATCACTGTGTTGTGCAGCGCTCGCAGTGTCGCCGATTTGGCAGCGAGGAAGCGGTTCACTCGTGCATCTGGCAGCACATTTTCGAGTGCTTTTCCTCCGTAATGCTTGTGAATAGAGCAAGTCAGGTGACAGGCTGTCGATTTAGATTATCTGCGGGTAATAATAGCTGAGGAATTGTTCACCTCTGGGATGGGCAGAAAACAGTAAGCTGGACGGGAGGATCGGGGGCGTTGGCAGAAAACCTGATGGTGGAAGGGAAGACCAGGAGCTGGACAGAAAACCAGAAAGTGAAAGGAGTTGATTATTGGTTTTAGGACACGTCGACCGTTGAGTCATATAGCGTCGCCAATCTCTCACGCCGATTGGTCGCGGGCGAAGAGTAGCGACAGGTGAGACTCGAATCCACAATCTTTCGATTGTGAGACGAGCATCTTACCCCAAGACCACTCGTCCCCATGAAAGTGAATGGGAGGACCAGGGTGGAAGAGATACTAGGGTGACGCCTCTACATAGTTACCGCATGTAGAACTGACTGGTTGCTTCTCCGGTGCTCTCCCGCATGCCAGTACATAAGTGATGTCTGAGGCCTGGATGTTCGAAATGTAGTAATCTGTTCAGAGTTTGTATAAATGAACGAAGCGTGTTCAAATGCACAGTACGGGAGTCTGGTATTTGAACTGCAATTATAACTATCTGTCTGGCCACTTCCCCTTCCTCCCCCCCCATCGGTCGCCGGTCATCGACTGCGGTCGACGGCGGCGCGCGCGCCAGGTGATCCGAGCCGCCGCCGACTCGGCGTCTGCACCACCGGGGCGACCCCCCTCCCCCCCTTCCCTCCCCTGTCAGTGCTCCGGCCGCAGTCGATGTAGCGTCATGGGCACGGGCGGATGTGGGGAAGGGCACGCGTCCCCTCCAATGGAAATGTGCGCTCATCCGGAGAGGGTCGAGTGCACACCGTCGCCGCTCAACGGGTTCTCCGGCCACGGGCGCCCCTCAGAAGCGAAGACCGGCTGGAGGTTCAAGCGGGGGCCTGGCGCCCTGCCCTGCCCGACCTGCGCCAGCTGTCTCCGCACAGGGCCGCCCATTTAGCATGCTCTAGTTCGCCACACCCTCAGCGAAATTCGGCTGAAAGGGCCTCTTCAGAGACTTCCGCACTGGCGCCCCTCCAGACGGCTGCCCCTCCAATGGAAATGGCTGGATCAGCCCGCCGACCGTGTGTGGTGTCTGAGTCACCAGGAGCGGGAGGGGGGGGGGGGGGACACCAGCCACCGCCCAGGCTGTGCGGGAGCCGCTGGCCGGGCCACCTGGCTGGCGGCAAAACTGGCCACGTGACGTGGCGCCTGCACGGGCAACTCGCCATATATGGACACGAGATCCTGCGATTGGCTGATGGATGGCGACGGCATGTCACCCACCGGGCGACGGTGCTGGTGGTGGGAGGTCGCGGGCTTCAGAGGGGGTCAGGCGGTTCTCGCGGGTGGGTGCTACTGGCCGGGCCGTTGCACGGGCCGCGGTGCTGATGGCGAGACGTCACGGGCTTCAGAGGGGTCAGGCGGTTCTCGCGGGCGGGTGCTGCTGGCCGGGCCGTTGCACGGGCCGCGGTGCTGATGGCGAGATGTCGCGGGCGGGTGCTACTGGCCGGGCCGTTGCACGAAGTTTGTCGGAGAGACACGAGACCATACCTGCAAGGAAACCGGTTAGGTTGACACAGTTGTGTGGCACAGCCGCTCAATATAAAGGTTAATTAACGGCAGCTGTTTCGAACCGGCTGATGCGAAGCCGAGGTCTAACTAGGACTACCACGTGCCATGAGACTAACTCTCCTACAGTAAACACTTGCGGTCTAACTCGGACTACCACATGCCAGCGGACGAACTCCCCTGCAATAGACGCTTGACCATATATTGGAGCTGGAAGAAGCCAGTGAGCGCCAGGTACGGCACAATGTGCCAAGTCGTACGAGGAATTGCCACATGAGGGGGGAGAGTGAGTTTTATAGGCGTGCCGGACGATAAAGGTCATTGGCGCCGCCATTAAAGCGAGTGTGTTTTGACGTAAAAGAGCCGAATTGCAAAACACCGTACTAACCCAACTGACAACCCTGCACGGCATGCTTAGACTAACCCGCTACTAACATGGGCGCTAAATGACCTCGTAGTCGGCGCGCCCTTAAGCCCAAATAACTAACTAACCCGCTACTAACAACTAGAACGCGGCGACCGGCGTGATAGGCGGTGTGGACAATTACCTCCTTGTTCGCACGATACAAATCCCTCGGTGCTCTTCGATAAGAGTAGGGTAAAGTCGGCACCCTGGCAAAATCAACTTCTCGTCAGTCTCAAAACACCCCCACCCCCACCCAAAGTACAAATTATTTTGTGGTGGAGTAAAGTAAAATTAAAGCCATTTAGACATCAGGGAGATGTCCCCAACCCAGCCTCCGCCTTCAGCACCTAAAATATCACACAAACTTTAACGTAAAATTCCCTTAACGTAAATGTCCACTTGCCTGCACCTTGATCGCAAACACTCGCTTTTATAGACAGACATGTAGCGTACTCGCTTTAAAGGCGGCGCAAATGACCTTTATGGTCCGGCACGCCTTAAAAAGTCACTCCCCCCGCAAGAAAAGCTAAAGCAAGTGTGCATTTACGTTATGGTGCATGTGATGCTTCAGGGGCTGGGTGGGGGACATCTTCCGGATATGTAAATTGTATTTGTTTTACTTTATTCCTCCCCAACATATTTTATAGCTCGGGTGGGGAGGGGTGGTTTTGAGAATGACGAGAAAGTTCATTTTGCCGGTATGCCGGCTTTAGCCTACTCTTGTCGAAGAGCACCGAGGAGTATTTACCGTGCGAACAAGGAAGTAATTGTCCACACCGCCTATCACGCCGGCCGCCGTTTGTTAGTTGTTAGTAGCGGGTTAGTCTAAGCATGCCATGCAGGGTTGTCAGTGGGGTTAGTACGGTGTTTGGCAATTCGGCTCATCTGCGTCCGCTGTACCTCTGGGTATCCGTTTTACGTTATGATTTGCAAGGTAAATCGGCTCATCAACGTCGATGGCTCCCCTGGGTAGTCGTTTTGTGTTGTTGCTTTTCATTTCGTTTTTTTTGCAAAAGCAAGTCGGCTTATCTACGTCCGACGGCACCGCCAGGTGACCCTTTGTTTCCAATGGGACAAGAAATCGGCTCATTTACGTCCGACGTCATTCGGGGATGGCTTTTTACGTGTTTCCTACGAGTATATCGCGGGTATCCATTGCGCGTTGAAGTTAGTGTTGGCGGTGTGGTGCCTACAGTACTCCTGCTAGTTTTGTGGCGTAAGGATATTCGAATAGCAATTGAAGGAGTTGTAGGTTTTTTCCAGAGGGGGGGGGGGGGGGGGGTGCCCGAGGTGTGGTGGTGGGCGTCAGGTCACGAGGAGGGTGGATGTGGGAGGCCGTGCGGAGGGAGGAGGGGGCGTGTGCCTGTCGTGGTATGTTCCACGTGCCTCTACCATTATGATTCCTCCGCTGTCGTAGAGGTTATATGAGGCGCAATTGCCCTAATGTGTGTGTGTGTGTGTGTAAAACTAACCACCCCCCCGGGGGGGAGTGGAAGAGTGGGGTGGTGGGATGATTGATGGAAACGTGGTCGGGGTTAGAATAAAAAGAAAGGGAAAGGTGATTTAAGTAAGGCCTGTTGACTTAGGTAGTTGAAGATGGCAGATCGTAGAGCTGGGTAGAGGTGTGATGGGGTTTTCTTAAATTGGGTGTTCCACGCTGAAGAAAGCGCAATTGACGAGAAGAGAAGCTGGGGGGGGGTTCGCGTTGGAAGTCATCGCCTTTTGATTAAACATTGAAGACATGTATTACTTTGGGTTCATGGTATTATTATTATATTATTTTTATTATTATAATTTTTTTTTTTTGTATATGTATGTAAGGTACACATACTGATTTTTTTTTTCCTCACAGTTCTATATCTGTTGTTGAAAGGAAGTGGAAGATTGTTCGTGTAACTGCGGGTGTTCATTGTTGAGAAGCGGGGTGGGGGTGGGGGGGGGGGGGGGTGGGGGGGAATGTGTTGAAAAAAAAATGGGTAAAAAAAAAAGATCGGCACGACAAAAAAAAAAAAAAGGGGGAAAAAAAAAAAAGATTGTAACCGTCAGCTGTGCTGGCCATTTGTTGATAATTCCCCGAGGAGTGAGCGTGCGCTATGTTGCAGATTATCGAGAACGAGCTGGCGGAGACGTACCAGCAGCTGTGGGAGCGGCTACTGCAGCTTATCCGCGCCGCCGTCGAAGGGTGAGCAGCCTGCCATCTAGCGTGCCAAACGTAACTGGCAGTACTGGCCGGCGCCGCCACTCGCCGTCAGCTGTTCAGCTGTCCAGTGCACAGGCTGATTGAAGACACGAAACACAAACATGGTGTCCACGAAGGGGAAGGGATCTGGTTGGGCTGAGTTGCACTTGTCCGGTCAATACAGGCTATCGGTGTCCTGAGATTTGTGGATGGGATGTTCAATGTGTACCTCCTGGCTCACGTCATCATCTACTCCGGCCCACTACCTTCCCAAATTGTTGTATGTCCGCCTAGCTTTTTTCTCATTCATCTTTCTTCTCATTCTCATTGATGTGATTGGGATTCCTGACAATGCTGGTACTTTTTGTTTGTTTTTTCTTGGCATGTGGAGCATAAGTGCATTCAGAACTTAACTTCATCTAGCATACCCCAACACCTCATGGTTAAGCATTGGAGTGATTGTGGAGTGGATTGGAGGAAGCCATGGCCGGAGAGCTGATTGGTATGGTCAGGACGGCTCCTCATTGACCCAGTCGTGAGTGAAGGGCGGATGCACTGCCATACCTAGGATTTTGGCTGAGGGCTGTGAGCTGGCTAGGACGACCCTCCGTGAGTACTTCTAGAGGCATTGCATTCAAGTTTATTCATGGCGATCCGATTTTGGAGGAAGTTGTGGGCTGATGTGAGCAGCTTGAGAAACGTTGCATTCATGCGTTTGGTCTCCATAATATGCCAACTGGAGTTGTAGCTGGGCTGACAGCTGACCTATCTGATCTCCCTCACAGCGCGCAGCCCTTAATTCACGTCGATCGCGCCAGCAGCTGTGTCAGTTGCGTCAGCAGTCACGGTCGCGTCTCGTCGGCCCAAAATTCCGGATGCTGCAACATGGACAGTGCGGCTGCCAATTTCAGCCTCGTTCTGAATACGATTTTGCTTAGAGATTTTCTCCGGATGCGATGTGAGCCGGCATCAGACGGCTTGGAATCATCGCCCCTGGACAACCTTGAGGGATCCCTCGAGACTGCCTGAAGGAGAGAGTGGCCGAGACGACCAGTAGGATGACTTTAGGTGGTGGTTGTGGTGGAGCTCCCGTGAATAATATAAGACGTGTTGCGGCAAACAGGCTGCGGATTAGTCACAGTTGCGTTCTCAGCAACCGGTGAGAACTACCTTATTATGCCAAGTTTAGGCAGAAGTGTACGCACTTCGGACTCTTATTGTGTCAAATTTAGGCGGAAATGTAGGCACTTTGGGCACATGTGCAGCCGATTTCGGCAACTCAGCACGGCACAGGCCCTTCAAATATTAGCTACTCGTGTCATGTTATTCAGAGGAACCCGATTTCAGCAGCATTTGCTCAACTTTTTGGTAAGCTGAAAACCAATCCGTTCGAGCTGAAATTGTGTAATACCCGCCAGGATTGGCTCTTGTGTGTCATATGGTGCACCTAGCTTGAACATGACTACACCATGTCGAATTGAAATAGTATGACTGTGGCAGTTCGTTCCGATCAGTTCATGCCTTGCAACCGTTCAGTATGACATCTTGTGTTGTTTTCCAACCTGCGCCGGTCACGTGAAGTGATGTACCCACATGGCACGGCCGGGGAACCTGGCACCGGCTGGCCGTGGCGGTTAGGTCGGGTGGCTCTGAACCTTTGTTTTACACACGTAGTAACCTCGCTCGCGCCTCGCCACGACCCCGCTCGTAATCAGACCCATTGTCGTGTGGATGGCTTAGTGTGGTCTGCAGCAGGTGTGTGTTTGTTTGTTTATTGGGTGGTTCATGACGCACTGTACACATAATCCCGGCCAATGGCGCCGCCCACACTGTTTCACCGGTGGACGCGGCATTGGGAAATGTCCCGAGTGGTGCGAGTGTTGAACCCTGGACCTTTGGTACCCAGAGTGAGCTCTGGGTACCAAAGGTCCCGGGTTCAACACCTCAACCACTCGGCCATCCCCGCCCCGTCTGTAGCGGGTGCACCTATCTCACCCCTGAAGACCTCTATTAATCGTCGAACCGTGCCATTTCTGGGTATGTTCGTACTGTAGTTGGTATTCGGGCCTCGTCGATGCCAGGACCGCTCGGTGTCTGTGTGTCGTGTCACGTGATGGCATGCCAGGCCGGCCGCCGGAGACACTCAGCGAAGCAGTGATATATTATTCGTGAAACAGGGTGGAATATACCACTGTATGAACACACGATCGACATCCTTCTCCAAGAAGTATCGACATCCTGCTTCGTGATGCGTGCTTATGAAGCCTTCTTGTCTCCTTTCTGACAGTACCTGGTTGATATGTATCATGATCATGCTTTCGATAAGGGATGGTAATACACGAATATTTCGCAACGCAATTTCAGGTAAAGGGGCTACCTATAATGTGATATGGCATACAATACAAGTTTATATCATTAATATTTTTATCGCTATCCCGAATTTAGCTCTTCCCAAATTATTAATCTCGCGAACAAAATAAAGGTACAGTCATTAGTACGCCATTGGCTCAAATTTGAGTCTGAAAGACATTGAAAGCATCTGAAGTGACACTAAGTCCATGGCAAATTCCGACATCCATCTATGCTCGTTTCAGCACAGATGGATATCCCACCTAACGAAAAACCAATATTTTAACACTGCAGCGACATGGGCGCAAAATGACCAATGCAGTCGACGCGCCCTAAAGCACAAATCCACGACCACTGCAGCGACGTCGGCCGATTTCAGGTCGGGCACGCGCGTGCTGCTGGTGCCGTCCACGGCCGACCTGCACTCGGAGCCGGTGCTGCCGACGCCTCCGTTCGCCGCCGCCGGCGGACCCTTCAGCATGCTGTCCAACCCGTGCTGCGTGGACGTCGGCGGCCTGGTGGTCGGCGTCACGTCCTGCGACGTGCTGATGCACCTCAGCCAGCAGGACGTCAAGCTGTGAGTGCGCGCCGGTGGTGAGGCGGTGCGACACGGCTGAGTTGGATTGGTCCTGTGACACCCACGACTGTTCGTTTAACTCTGATGCGCGTGGTTTTCATAGCGTCGCATTGGTAAGTCGACGCCCGTCCAGGAGGAAAATTCCGGACGACATTTGGCATGAGCTTTTAATGATGCTGTCTTGCTAATTCGGTCGTCCAAACTTTGTGCTTGTAGTGTATGGAATTTGGAAGTAGTTGTGTGATCCATGATATATTCACGCATGTTGATAATACGTCAGGTTTGGTAATTCCGAGGAAAAAATGGCCAGCAATACTGTGCTTTGAACGCGACTACGATAAAAAAAAACTATTTTCGTTCAAAGTTCGTCTAATAGTTAGTGAATGGCGTGCGTGGTCAGAAAAAATGTCCAATGTAACAATAGCAGCCCTCTCGCAATGCCATCGCTACGGTTTGCATACATTGTGATGCCTTGTATCCCCGTATGCCGAAGCTTTGGCCATTTAAAAATAGGTCCATCCGTGCGGCACCGAACGCCGTTCTCCTAGTAGTAGAATGAGGCTATTCATTTGCCAGATCTCGTTAACTGTACTCGGGCGCTCCCATTCCTACCCCCCTCGCGGGCACGAGTGACAGCCGCTTCATCGGGCGTGGATCACGGGTAACTTCCCTGCCGCGGCCGTCTCATCGGCTGTGTCTGGCCATCTGAGCGGCTGGTGCTGATGTTCTGATGACGGCGTGTGTGACAGGCCGGGTCCGGCACCCAGCGACCGTCTGGGGTGGTGCGGCTGGTGTCGAGTCTGGGTGGTGCGGCTGGTGCTGATGTTCTGATGACGGCGTGGGGTCCGGCACCAGCGACGTTGGTGGTGCTGGTTCGGGTCTGGGGTGGTGCGGCTGGTGTCGGGTCTGGGGTGGTGCGGCTGGTGTCGGGCCTGGGGTGGTGCGGCTGGTGTCGGGCCTGGGGTGGTGCGGCTGGTGTCGGGTCTGGGGTGGTGCGGCTGGTGTCGGGTCTGGGGTGGTGCGGCTGGTGTCGGGTCTGGGGTGGTGCGGCTGGTGTCGGGTCTGGGTGGTGCGGCTGGTGTCGGGCCTGGGGTGGTGCGGCTGGTGTCGGGCCTGGGTGGTGCGGCTGGTGTCGGGCCTGGGTGGTGCGGTGGCTGGTGTAGTTCTGGTGACGGCGTGTGGTTCGGCGACCGTCTGGGGTGGTGCGGCTGGTGTCGGGTCTGGGGTGGTGCGGCTGGTGTCGGGTCTGGGGTGGTGCGGCTGGTGTCGGGTCTGGGGTGGTGCGGCTGGTGTCGGGCCTGGGGTGGTGCGGCTGGTGTCGGGTCTGGGGTGGTGCGGCTGGTGTCGGGTCTGGGGTGGTGCGGCTGGTGTCGGGTCTGGGGTGGTGCGGCTGGTGTCGTGGTTCGGAGTTGGTAGGTTGGTGTCGGGCCTGGGGTGGTGCGGCTGGTGTCGGGTCTGGGGTGGTGCGGCTGGTGTCGGGTCTGGGGTGGTGCGGCTGGTGTCGGGCCTGGGGTGGTGCGGCTGGTGTCGGGTCTGGGTGTGGCTGGTGTCGGGTCTGGAGTGGTGCGGCTGGTGTCGGGTCTGGGGTGGTGCGGCTGGTGTCGGGTCTGGGGTGGTGCGGCTGGTGTCGGGTCTGGGGTGGTGCGGCTGGTGCCCGGTCTGGGGGGTGCGGCTGGTGTCGGGTCTGGAGTGGTGTCGGGTCTGGGGTGGTGCGGCTGGTGTCGGGTCTGGGGGTGCGGCTGGTGTCGGGTCTGGGGTAGTACGGCTGGTGTCGGGTCTGTGGTGGTTCGACTTGTGCCGGGGTGCCGATGGTCTGATGACCGTGCGTGTGCGGCAGGCCGGGACCGGCACCCAGCGACCGTCTGGCGCGACTGGCCGGCTACCTGATCGACCAGCAGTGCTTCTACCCGCTGTACCCGCCCGACGACAGCGTCGGCGTCGACTTCCAACAGTGGCGCGCCCACTGCCAGCTGGCGCAGCTGCCGCACGTGCTCGTCACTCCGTCCGACTTCAACGGCTTCGTCAAGGTGGGTGGGTGGACTCCGGCCGCAGCTTGCCGGCGGGTAGTCACCTGCTGATGGACTGGAGCTGTGTACATGTAGCGCGTGCGTCATCATGCCTGACGTTGAGACTAGTGGCAGGTGGCAATCTTTTGGGACCTTTTAAATTACCTATTGCCGGTGGTTTCCTTTTGCATCCATCCTCCGGCGTCGAACATCGGGTATGTTCGGTGGCGCAAAGCAATGAAGCGGTAAATTGTGCGCTTCGGACCGCATTTGATGACACACACTGTACATGTACTATACACACTGTCTGATGATACACACGGTCAGCTTTGGGCACAGATGGCCTTCGGACTGCATTTGATGACACACACTGTACATGTACTGTACACACTGTCTGATGATACACACGGTCAGCTTTGGGCACAGATGGCCTTCGCGCATAAGCAGCTAGTCAAGTTCAGTTCAGTAGAACAGAGAACCATCTGCGCAACGTATTCAAACTACGGGGCTCCGGACATGTTTTACATTGTTCTGTTACACAGTCGCGGCGTGAATGTTGAGACTGTGATGTACTTGCTGCTCACGGAGGCTGAACGCGGCGTAGTGAGTATTGAAATGTGACGGTGATGAATGTTTTGATCCCGAAAAGCGTTGACGCCTTTCATGGCATCCATTTCTAATCTTTATATTACATGTGGTAATGAGAGCCCTCCGCGTACACAAAATATGCACGTCGTGCTGATGGCCGGGTGACGTCACCTCTGCGCCTCAGGTGGTCGGGTGACGTCACCTCTGCGCCTCAGGTGGCTGGGTGATGTGGCCTTGCGCCCACCCTGTGATTGGTGTAGTGGGAGCTCTAAGAGCTCCCGTGCTTGACGGGACATTGTTAAAATGATGTTTTTTTCGTGAGGTGTGAGATGTCGAAGCGAGGAATGTACGATGTCGAAATTCGCCTTGAAAATGTTGCTTAAAATACATGTTATGTCATTGAAGCTCAATTTTGAGCCCCATGACGCACTTACAAGTGAGCCTTCTTTGCTTGCTTTGCCACATGCCTAATTGAGGGATTCTTATACGAACGATGACGAAAAAAGTTACGTGCTATAAGCTAGCATTGTAAAACAGACCACATCATAGATTGTTATAACCTGGAATTGTGTTTCGAGATGTTCGTTTATCACGATCCGTAATGGTGAGCATAAGCATGATGCTTATTTGCAAGATACTGCTAGAAATGACGGATGAAGACCTTATGAACACACAACAAGAAGCACTATGGTCGATACTTCTTTGGAAAGGATGTCGATAGAGTGTCCAATAAGTGACATATTCCACCATGTTTTACGAATCATTTATCGTTTCCATGGTCAGAAGTCCCAACGGTCCCCAGCCCCGCCCTTCCCCAGCTCAGATCCGGGTGTGACGGTAACTCGGCCTCCTATGCTGTGCAGGCCGTGGTCAGAAGTCTCCACAATCCCCTGCCCCGCCCTTCTCCAGCCCAGATCCGGATGTGACGGTAACTCGGCCTCCTATGTTGTGCAGCGTTATCACTGCGGCATATTCTTGCAATGTCGACGCTTGCCAGACTGGCCCTTGCGGACCTGTTTTGTTTGCGAGTTTGCTGTTGTAGGGCCCCACTGAGTTTACAGGTTTGCTGGCAAACTGTCCTACAGGAAGCGGCGGTCGTGTGTGTTGGTGTTGTACATGACATTGTCCGGGTGTGCTGTGGCTGTTGGCTGGGTGTGTTAGTGTTGTACAGGACAGTGTCCAGGTGTGGTGCAGCTGTTGGCCGGGTGTGTTGGTGTTGTACAGGACATTGTCCTGGTATGCTGCAGCTGTTGACCGGGTATGCCGCAGGAGATGCTGGCTGGGTGTGTTGGTGTTGTACAGGACATTGTCCTGGTATTCTGCAGCTGTTGGCCGGGTATGCCGCAGGAGATGCTGGCCGGGTGTGTTGGTGTTATGCAGGACATTGTCCTGGTGTGCTGCAGCTGTTGGCCGGGTGTGTTGGTGTTATGCAGGACACTGTCCTGGTGTGTTGCAGCTGTTGGCCGGGTGTGTTGGTGTTGTACAGGACATTGTCCTGGTATGCTGCAGCTGTTGGCCGGGTATGCCGCAGGAGATGCTGGCTGGGTGTGTTGGTGTTGTACAGGACATTGTCCAGGTGTGCTGCGGCTGTTGGCCGGGTGTGTTGGTGTTGTACAGGACATTGTCCAGGTGTGCTGTGGCTGTTGGCCGGGTATGTTGGTGTTGTACAGGACATTGTCCAGGTGTGCTGCGGCTGTTGGCCGGGAGTGTTGGTGTTGTACAGGACATTGTCCAGGTGTGCTGCAGCTGTTGGCCGGGTGTGTTGGTGTTGTACAGGACATTGTCCAGGTGTGCTGCGGCTGTTGGCCGGGTGTGTTGGTGTTGTACAGGACATTGTCCAGGCGTGCTGCGGCTGTTGGCCGGGTGTGTTGGTGTTGTACAGGACATTGTCCAGGTGTGGTGCAGCTGTTGGCCGGGTGTGTTGGTGTTGTACAGGACATTGTCCAGGTGTGGTGCAGCTGTTGGCCGGGTGTGTTGGTGTTGTACAGGACATTGTCCAGGTGTGGTGCAGCTGTTGGCCGGGTGTGTTGGTGTTGTACAGGACATTGTCCAGGTGTGGTGCAGCTGTTGGCCGGGTGTGTTGGTGTTGTACAGGAATTGGGTGCGGCCGTTGGCTGGGTGTGTTGGTGTTGTACAGGACATTGTCCAGGCGTGCTGCGGCTGTTGGCCGGGTGTGTTGGTGTTGTACAGGACATTGTCCAGGTGTGCTGCAGCTGTTGGCCGGGTATGTTGGTGTTGTACAGGACATTGTCCAGGTGTGTTGCAGCTGTTGGCCGGGTATGCTGCAACAGATGCTGGCTGGGTGTGTTGGTGTTGTACAGGACATTGTCCAGGTGTGCTGCGGCTGTTGGCCGGGTATGTTGGTGTTGTACAGGACATTGTCCAGGCGTGCTGCGGCTGTTGGCTGGGTGTGTTGGTGTTGTACAGGACATTGTCCAGGTGTGGTGCAGCTGTTGGCCGGGTGTGTTGGTGTTGTACAGGACATTGTCCAGGTGTGGTGCAGCTGTTGGCCGGGTGTGTTGGTGTTGTACAGGACATTGTCCAGGCGTGCTGCGGCCGTTGGCTGGGTGTGTTGGTGTTGTACAGGACATTGTCCAGGCGTGCTGCGGCTGTTGGCCGGGTGTGTTGGTGTTGTACAGGACATTGTCCAGGTGTGCTGCAGCTGTTGGCCGGGTATGTTGGTGTTGTACAGGACATTGTCCAGGTGTGTTGCAGCTGTTGGCCGGGTATGCTGCAACAGATGCTGGCTGGGTGTGTTGGTGTTGTACAGGACATTGTCCAGGCGTGCTGCGGCCGTTGGCCGGGTATGTTGGTGTTGTACAGGACATTGTCCAGGTATGCTGCAGCTGTTGGCCGGGTGTGTTGGTGTTGTACAGGACATTGTCCAGGTGTGCTGCGGCTGTTGGCCGGGTATGTTGGTGTTGTACAGGACATTGTCCAGGCGTGCTGCGGCTGTTGGCCGGGTGTGTTGGTGTTGTACAGGACATTGTCCAGGTGTGCTGCAGCTGTTGGCCGGGTATGTTGGTGTTGTACAGGACATTGTCCAGGTGTGCTGCAGCTGTTGGCCGGGTATGCTGCAACAGATGCTGGCTGGGTGTGTTGGTGTTGTACAGGACATTGTCCAGGTGTGCTGCAGCTGTTGGCCGGGTATGTTGGTGTTGTACAGGACATTGTCCAGGTGTGTTGCAGCTGTTGGCCGGGTATGCTGCAACAGATGCTGGCTGGGTGTGTTGGTGTTGTACAGGACATTGTCCAGGTGTGCTGCGGCTGTTGGCCGGGTATGTTGGTGTTGTACAGGACATTGTCCAGGTGTGTTGCGGCTGTTGGCCGGGTATGCTGCAACAGTGCTGGCTGGGTGTGTTGGTGTTGTACAGGACATTGTCCAGGTGTGCTGCGGCTGTTGGCCGGGTATGTTGGTGTTGTACAGGACATTGTCCAGGCGTGCTGCGGCCGTTGGCTGGGTGTGTTGGTGTTGTACAGGACATTGTCCAGGTGTGGTGCAGCTGTTGGCCGGGTGTGTTGGTGTTGTACAGGACATTGTCCAGGTGTGGTGCAGCTGTTGGCCGGGTGTGTTGGTGTTGTACAGGACATTGTCCAGGTGTGGTGCAGCTGTTGGCCGGGTGTGTTGGTGTTGTACAGGACATTGTCCAGGCGTGCTGCGGCCGTTGGCTGGGTGTGTTGGTGTTGTACAGGACATTGTCCAGGCGTGCTGCGGCTGTTGGCCGGGTGTGTTGGTGTTGTACAGGACATTGTCCAGGTGTGCTGCAGCTGTTGGCCGGGTATGTTGGTGTTGTACAGGACATTGTCCAGGTGTGTTGCAGCTGTTGGCCGGGTATGCTGCAACAGATGCTGGCTGGGTGTGTTGGTGTTGTACAGGACATTGTCCAGGCGTGCTGCGGCCGTTGGCCGGGTATGTTGGTGTTGTACAGGACATTGTCCTGGTATGCTGCAGCTGTTGGCCGGGTGTGTTGGTGTTGTACAGGACATTGTCCAGGTGTGCTGCGGCTGTTGGCCGGGTATGTTGGTGTTGTACAGGACATTGTCCAGGCGTGCTGCGGCTGTTGGCCGGGTGT
The DNA here is from genome assembly GCA_034440615.1 of Ashinkailepas kermadecensis. NCBI lineage: Eukaryota > Metazoa > Arthropoda > Thecostraca > Neolepadidae > Ashinkailepas > Ashinkailepas kermadecensis. The sequence continues at coordinate 85,953 of JAOTOM010003452.1, forward strand.
GTTGGTGTTGTACAGGACATTGTCCAGGTGTGCTGCAGCTGTTGGCCGGGTATGTTGGTGTTGTACAGGACATTGTCCAGGTGTGCTGCAGCTGTTGGCCGGGTATGCTGCAACAGATGCTGGCTGGGTGTGTTGGTGTTGTACAGGACATTGTCCAGGTGTGCTGCAGCTGTTGGCCGGGTATGTTGGTGTTGTACAGGACATTGTCCAGGTGTGTTGCAGCTGTTGGCCGGGTATGCTGCAACAGATGCTGGCTGGGTGTGTTGGTGTTGTACAGGACATTGTCCAGGTGTGCTGCGGCTGTTGGCCGGGTATGTTGGTGTTGTACAGGACATTGTCCAGGCGTGCTGCGGCCGTTGGCCGGGTGTGTTGGTGTTGTACAGGACATTGTCCAGGCGTGCTGCGGCTGTTGGCCGGGTATGTTGGTGTTGTACAGGACATTGTCCAGGCGTGCTGCGGCTGTTGGCCGGGTATGCTGCAACAGATGCTGGCTGGGTGTGTTGGTGTTGTACAGGACATTGTCCAGGTGTGCTGCGGCTGTTGGCCGGGTGTGTTGGTGTTGTACAGGACATTGTCCAGGCGTGCTGCGGCTGTTGGCCGGGTGTGTTGGTGTTGTACAGGACATTGTCCAGGTGTGGTGCAGCTGTTGGCCGGGTGTGTTGGTGTTGTACAGGACAGTGTCCAGGTGTGCTGCGGCTGTTGGCCGGGTATGTTGGTGTTGTACAGGACATTGTCCAGGCGTGGTGCAGCTGTTGGCCGGGTGTGTTGGTGTTGTACAGGACATTGTCCAGGTGTGCTGCGGCTGTTGGCCGGGTATGTTGGTGTTGTACAGGACAGTGTCCAGGCGTGCTGCGGCTGTTGGCCGTGTATGCTGCAGCAGGTGACCGGCGCGTCTGTCCACACTGCAGGAGGTGAGCGGCTGTCTCGTGGTGAACCCGTCTCGCCTCGCGCGCGGCCAGGTCGGCGGCACGTTCGCCAGGATCAGGATCCCCACCGCCCGGGACGGCAAGTGGAGCGGCAAGTTCGCTGGTCAGGTGCTGAAAATCTGAACTGTGATCCTCCCTGGCTGCTCTGAAACACGGGCCCGGCGGCTGGTCTTTGTCCTGCGCTGCCAGGCACGTGTGAGCAGTGGTTCTCGAACTCCATGCCCTGTAAACAGTGGTCTTTGTCCTACGCTGTCAGACATCTATGAGCAGTGGTTCTCGAACTCGATGCCCTGTAAACAGTTGTTTTTGTCCTACGCTGTCAGACATCTACGAGCAGTGGTTCTCGAACTCGATGCCCTGTAAACAGCTGTGTTGTGGACCGTTCTGTGAAGTGTGCCCTGTGCCGTCAGGTGTTGCATCGCCCGAAAGACGCCGACCCTCGACGCAATTGTTTGCTGGTTGTGTTTGCGTACCTGGTGACCTCACACCTGTGGTGCGCGTGCTGTTTTTGTTTCAAGTCCACTGGTGGTGTTGGTGTTCCTGGTAGCCGTACACCGGTGGTGCCCGTGCTGTTCCTGTATCAAGTCCATCGGTCGTGCTGATTTCCGTTAATTGATCGTGTAATAAACAGTTGTTTTGTATTTGTGTCTATGTGCATCGTTTGACGTGCTTCGTGCATTGTTGAATCGGAAGGTGTCTGTTTTCTCTAATTATGTTATCAATGGCTGCTCGTAGTGCACTGTGCTCTACTAAGTACTAGTACTGGTGGCTACTACTACGTGACACCGTTGTCGGTCGGTCACCTGGACGCCTGGGGTGGCCGCGGCGTCGCCGGCGCGCCAACCGACGCGCCCTACATGCTCTTCTACCGGCGGTGCGACGGCGACGCGGCGCGTCCGCCACAGTCGCGGCACGAGCAGCTGCCGGCGTCGCTGTGGCTCGAGGTGCAGAGCGACAACGGCACGTACCGGCTGGGTGGTGGCCGGTGCCGGCAGGACGGTTGGTGGGCCCCGTGACGGCGACGACCGGCCGCCCCCGTCGACTGGCCGCGGCGGCGGTCAGAACGCTCCTACGCCGAACTTCATGTGCTGACGCGGCAGGATCGCTGCTGGGCGCGACCGTTCGCCGATTGTAATACATGGGCTGTTGTTGACATCGTTATACACCCGAGCATTGCCGTCGTTAGACCTCATTAACATTAAGCATGCTCAACAAGATCTTACAGGGAGTGCATGATAATTAGTGTGTGTGTATGTCCATATATGTGTGTGTCTGTATCGTGTACCCAAGTATCCGTCGTCTTGTATGTACTTATACAATGGTACAGCACGGGGGAAAAAAATAGCCACCAACAGTAGTAAAGCCTATTATGCTTTCTTATAATAAGTATCTGGTATTGCAAATGCGTGCGCCATTGTACAAGTATTTGTTTTGCCACTTGGTCTGAACAGAATCTACTAAGCGCGCTTCATTTTTATATACTGACCTCGCATATTCTAAGAAGGTCGTGAGATATGGATAGGTATATTGCCGATTAAGCTTAACACGCAGGTCAAATATTTGCCGCCTCGGTTCCTTAGTTGGTTAGAGGGCTGGTCTGTATTGGTCTTCCCTATCTTGGCAAGACAGAGTTCGAGTCGCTTCACGCGCTCGCGTTCAGTCCCCGGCTGGGAGGGTCAGTTGAAAATTGGTCCGATAAGGCCGGGGAAAGTTCCCCGGGCGGCCGTGTCTGTGCATTCACGGCATGTGAAGCTCTCTACTAAAATTCTGCCGGAACTCACTGATTGGGTGGTGGGGCCAAGGCTCACGCAATGAGCTCGGCTTAGCATAGGAACCTGGTCCATAAGGCCAGCCTAGTAAGAATTCGGATCAAATTTCAATAATATATACACATGTGTGTATATATATATATACTGTGTTCACTTCTACGTTGTGCTATTGACCGTGTGTGGCCTCGACTGCTCTGACCTGCATCCGTAATTCTGTTCACCTTGTGTTGCCTCGACTGATATGGTCTTGCGTGGCCTCGGCTGATCTGACCTAGGTCCATAATTATTTTCACCGGGTGTTGCCTTGACTGGCCTGACCGAGGTCGGTGATTCTGTTGACCTTGTGTGGCCTCCACTGGTCTAACCTAGGTCCGTGATTCTGCATTATGTATCAGCGGCCATATTGCCGCAATGTTCTTTAGATCGGTCGAATGAGCTGGTGACATGGGTTGCAACCCTATCAAAATTATGCCGCACTTCGTGCATCTTCACTAATTCGCCTCCTTTGCACCATGTCTTGACCTCAGTTGATGTCGTTCTAAGGTATAAGCTATCAGGTTATATTAAGGTAGGGTGTAGGTTCTTAGGATCATTACCCGGAATGCATCTCTACCAGGTTACGTCCGTGTGCGGCGCATAGACCATGAGATAAAATGTGCCCAAGTTTTCCGCCTCCCACCAGAACGCGAAACGCTGCAGCAAAAAAAAAGCTAACAGTATCAGAGGCGTGATGAGTGGGGTTGGGCCGTGCAGGTGAACTCGCGCGCCCATGCACGGCGGTAGACTCGCTCGTGACTATAAGCCGGCCTAGAACGCGTTGAAAAGCCATGGTTATCCTGACAGAGGTGACCAGCAGGCAGCAGCATATGGTCTGGCCGTGCAGGTAGACTTCATCCGCACCGGCATTTGCGGTTTGTTGGGCAGCAAAATGGCCGAATCTTCCTCCGTCGATTCTTATCTTGCATCTTTTGCGGTTGCACTTGTGATTCTTGAAGCTGATTCTGCAGATGCTTTATTCAACCGTGCGTGTGGCAATGTCCGAAGGGAGAGATTGCGCGAAGGGAGGCGGTATTGTTGGTTCATGGGATTGAATGCGTAGATTGAGAAGCGTGGCATGATGCGGAAAAGGACGTACGCGTACAGTGCGTCGATAAAAGAGACATTCATTCCACATCAATTAAAAACAAGAATATACCACGGCACCGCATCAAAGACAATGACTATGTATGTATATATTTACACGATAATATGCAACACAGTGTAAGGACGAGTCCAAGTGCATGCGCACCATTGCCTGACGAACGCCCAGGTACTCTAAGAAAAATTCTTATCAAAACGGCATTGTTCGAAAAGAATAGATTGAATCCATATCAATAAAGCTGGAATAAACAGTCTGGTGGGTTAAGCAGCGATGCATGTGCAATAATAAGCAGATGTCTGCGTACATCATCATGCGATAGTTGCCTGCACACTCGCACAAGTGGTCAGCTGTGTACGTCATCACGCGATAGTTGCCTGCACACCCGCACAAGTGGTCAGCTGTGTACGTCATCACGCGATAGTCGCGTATCTGAACTCGTGGCAAAGTGGCAAAGCGAAGAGCCTGGTGGAGAACCTCACAGCACCACATCTACCCACTGCATCCCACTTGCCACATCGCGTCTGGTATAGCACACCACGGCCCCAACACCGACCTGGTGTAGCACCTCCATTGCTCACAACAAGTGGACTTGCTACCGACAGGCACTCGCCAGTCATTCTTGCGTGAGGATATGCGCGTCCAAACACAATGCCAATACGGAAGACATTTCATGTCGCTCGCAATGAGCTTCATCTACGAGGCGCTGCGAAGCCGCGTGCCGCGCGTCTTGCACGGTGCGACCATTGTCAGCAGTGGCAGCCGATGATCTGAAGGATGGGGTCAGCCTTGATGCTAGACAGCAGTGAAGGCCTCAAGGGTTTGGCAACGTCGCTGTCGTTTGCTGTCGTTTGACTGCTCTGCTGGTCTTCGCTACACATTAATGATAGTAAGGCATGCCAATTTGTATTCCAGTAGTTTTGACGGAAGTCGATAATACATTGCATAAACATGCAGGACAACGCACAGGTGATCATCTCGTGATAACATGTTTGTGAATTTACTATGAATATATTTTGTCCGTGTATTGATTACGGGAATACTTCCATTGCCGGGGGGGGCGGTTCAGCATGATTTTCATAATTTGTCAAATGTCTTTTAGCCTATCAATCAAATAGTGTGCTGTTATTTATTGTGCCTATGTGACTTGGTAAGTAGTGGAGTGTGTCTATCAGTGTAATTCGCCATTAGTGGCAGTGGTGCTGGACAGGCAAGGGCAAGAGGCTGACCACCCGACTCGCCACCGCAGCTGCAGGGATACATGGCGCAATTTCCTCTCGCTCCCAAGAACTATTTTGTCTGCATTCAGTGCCGCCTGGTCAACACTTTCCTCCTTTGACCACGAAACGGGAGTTTGCCACTACCATTACCACGAACTATTTTGTGTATTTCTAACACTAGCTGCTGTTTTTGTCTGCTCGTCGTGTTAGGTTAGTATGCCAACCGACGGAGGTCTGCCGCTACCAGTGTCAGTCTGTCATGTGCTCGGTCTGTCTGCCGGCCAACCGACGGAGGTCTGCCGCTACCAGTGCCAGTCTGTCATGTGCTCGGTCTGTCTGCCGGCCAACCGACGGAGGTCTACCGCTACCAGTGCCAGTCTGTCATGTGCTCGGTCCGTCTGCCGGCCAACCGACGGAGGTCTGCCACTTCCAGTGCCAGTCTGTCATGTGCTCGGTCTGTCTGTCTGCCAACCGACGGAGGTCTGCCGCTACCAGTGCCAGTCTGTCATGTGCTCGGTCCGTCTGTCTGCCAACCGACGGAGGTCTGCCGCTACCAGTGCCAGTCTGTCATGTGCTCGGTCTGTCTGTCTGCCAACCGACGGAGGTCTACCGCTACCAGTGCCAGTCTGTCATGTGCTCGGTCCGTCTGTCTGCCGGATCTGTGTAGTCCGTTAGGTCGTGCGGTGGTAATCTGCAGTCAGCCAGTATGATATCCATTTGTCGGCCGGTGACGTTTGACGATTGGCAGGCCGTTGGTTTGTGAACGCGTGCCGGCCGGCCGTAGTCACGTGCCGACCGGCCGTAGTCACGTGACGACCGGCCGTAGTCACGTGACGACCGGTCGTAGTCACGTGACGCTGGCCGTAGTCACGTGACGACCGGTCGTAGTCATGTGACGGTTGGCCGTAGTCGTGTGACGGCCTGCCGTAGTCGGTGACGGACGGCCTTAGTCGTGTGACGGCGGCCGTAGTCATGTGACGGTTGGCCGTAGTCGTGTGACGGACGGCCTTAGGCATGTGACGGTTGGTCGTAGTCGTGTGACGGACTGCCGTAGTCGTGTGACGGACGGCCTTAGTCATGTGACGGTTGGCCGTAGTCGTGTGACGGACTGTCGTAGTCGTGTGACGGACTGCCGTAGTCGTGTGACGGCGGCCGTAGTCATGTGACGGTTGGCCGTAGTCATGTGACGGTTGGCCGTAGTCGTGTGACGGACTGCCGTAGTCGTGTGACGGACGGCCTTAGTCGTGTGACGGCCAGCCGTAGTCATGTGACGGTTGGCCGTAGTCGTGTGACGGACTGCCGTAGTCGGTGACGGACGGCCGTAGTCGCGTGACGGTTGGCCGTAGTCGTGTGACGGCCTGCCGTAGTCGTGTGACGGACGGCCTTGATGGCCGTAGTCATGTGACGGTTGGCCGTAGTCGTGTGACGGACGGCCTTAGTCATGTGACGGTTGGCCGTAGTCGTGTGACGGACGGCCTTAGTCGTGTGACGGTTGGCCGTAGTCGTGTGACGGCCTGCCGTAGTCGTGTGACGGACTGCCGTAGTCGTGTGACGGCGGCCGTAGTTGGAGGCGCGCGACACTCCTGTGCCCACCACGTCAGCCGGCACCCTCCTGCAGAGGATGGGAGCCAACGCCGACTCCACTCTTCCCTTCTTCTTCCCTCTCTCGCTCCACGCTGTGTGCATGTGCTGCCGCCCTCCTCAAACATGCAGGCAGCAAGGTCTGCGCCGCCCTAGAAGCCTGTCGGAGACCAGTCGAGTCACAACAGGATCGGATCGCGCGGGGAAGTCCGTGCCCTGATGCTGACAGTGCTCCAGCTGCGGGGAGGCTGGCTCCCACGTGTTCTGAGGCTCCATTGGCCCATGTCACCTGTGTCAAGGGTTCTGAAGCATATTTTTTTTCGTGAATATGCGCCCTGATCGTGCTTAAGCTATAGCTACCTTGGCACCTCGCTCCTGGCTGGAGAAACAACTAACTTGGTTGAGAGAAATGCGAATTGTAGAAAAGAGAATTGTATTTTCACATGGCGTGTCGCTCGTAAGGTTACGGTTAGGATCAGCTGTATGAAGGAGTACAACATTTAGTATTTTAGGTATTGCGGTTGGAACAGCAAATTTTTCAAGTGCAGTTACATTTTTGTAGCTTCAACACCGACTTCAAATTTGCTTTGTTCTGCTACGTTTGCAAAAGCGACTTTATGTTTGGTAATATCACATTCGCTTTTTTAACAGCAACTTGCCGAGTGATTTTGCGCCTACGGACGTGTGTGTAGATTCCTGTTGAAATGCTGTTTCCGCTCCTATAACGAGTGACAGTCTGTAGTCAGCACTGAGTACGCCGCATCAGCACCTGGTGCAGTGAAGGAAACAGCTCGGGACTCAATCGCCTCGTGGCCGTCAGCCACATGGACCGCTCCTATCGCTCCTCCGTGAGCGTCTTTAACCGTAAAAAACACGAGTTATTCAATATCCCAATCGGGGTGTGGGCCCTTTCGCGTCCCCATCTCCCATGCTGATTGATGGCGAAATAACCACGAAATGAAACGCTGGTGAGACAGTAAAGTAGCATGCTCGGCAACTTCACCCTTTGGCAATGCAGTATTTTGTGATTGACTAGCCCAGGCAGGACGTATGACGCATTTGGTGTCAGTGGAAGCACTGCACCGTACTCACATGGCTTAAGTGGCACTCACCTTGCAGGTAGAATGCCGCGTAGTTGGTCGGGTACAGCGGTGGCCGGTATTTGTAGACTGGCTCTACTTGCTGCAACACAGTAGAAGGTGTGCTGTCAGGTGTCAATGTCTGTCCCCACACACATTTGCGATCTTGACAGAGTTACGAAGGGTTTGCGGTCGGTCGAAATTGAAGACAGGTGTGCGAAGCCGGGCTTGAATTGATGTCAGACAGCTTTTTATGGTATTCTTTTTTTGTGATGGCGCGATGGCCGCAGGGCTGGAGATCGCTCACCAAGCCAGGGTCCGGGCCCATGTCTTCAGGACATATTTCAGCTTGAATAGGGAAAATGGCAAATTAGCATTACCACGGTGCTTATGTCTAAGTTCCGTATTCGACGATGTCTGAATCATTTAGGACTTCTGGCCACCATGTGTAATTTGTAAGCAATAGGTAAATTGAATTCAGTTTTCTTGAAACACGGACAATAAGTTCTACTTTGTCAATGCCCCACTGTAATATATGAAAACTGACCCCGTATGCACTATGCAATACAAGCCCGATCAGTTTATGGAATTTCTGTATTTTGTTTTTCTAGCCGGCGTCTCAAGCAGGGTTTTTGGGATCGCCTTTGCTACCCGCCCCCCCCCATCAAAATGACATGTCCGAGCCCCTGCATGGATGTCATGTGGTCTTGTATGAAAGTGTACCGCATGTGTCACGGGAGAAAATTGCAGCTTTCGTAAAACTGATTTATCACGCCACGCGATTAAGTTTCATTTATTCGTTCCGTAAACTTTATCACACAATGAGCTTGGCTCCACTTCGTGTATTGTTACTGGTTTACGGAACTCTTGTATTAATATACCGGGGAGGCGCGAGGTATGTAAACATGGGCGAACAACATATAATGAGTAGCTCCTCTTGAATAATATATAGGCTTCAATGAGCTTTACCTCTCTGCCACTCTGAATCCGTCAAACAAAACTTTCGAAATGCCTCTGGATCATCTGGAAGTTTAACATAATTTCTCCTGGTGCCGGGGTCGGAGAGGCAAATGTGACAGTTGATCCGGTGTCAGACATAGTAGCTGGGATGCATGAGTGCTCCCCGAAATTATTAACGTTGACAAACCGAATTTTGGCTCATGCTTTCCATGCATCACCATAGGCGGCACGTTAAATTGAGAAAATATTGGTGATGCGTTGGCAACACCAAAAGTACAGTGGGTCTACCCCTGGTAGCTGGTGATGCATGTGTAATAGTAGCTGGTTGCAGCCATGTGCTTCACAGTAGGTAGTACCATGTGCGATGTAGTAGCTGGTGCCTTAAGTGCACCAGCAACTTGTGCGCGTGTGCATAAGTGTAGTTGGTGTCGTGTGCATACTGCGACAACTGGTGGTATCTCATGCATAGCAAATTATATTCATTGATGCTTGAATATCATGAAAGCTGGCGTAATTCACGAGCGGCTGACTGTTCAGACTGAGCTCAGCCAAACTGAACCGTCTAAGCTCACCCAAACAGCATGACCTAAAATGTGACAAATGTCGCGCCGAACTGGAGCCGGACGTCTGTCCTGACCTGCCCTGACCTGTCCTGTCTTACCTCGCTCTGCCCTACCCTGCCTCGCTTTGCCCTGTCCTGCCATGCTCTGTCCGGTCCTGCTCTGCCCTATTCTACCCTGCTGTACCCTCTCCCTTCCTGTCCATTCTTGTCCTGTCCTGTCCGAGGTGCCGTGGACGGATGTCAGCAGCGGCAGCTGTTTCACGGCCATGACCACACAATGTAGCCTTGTCTGGGTAGCCGGAGGTGCCACCACCGCCTCCATCGCCACCATCGCCACCACGACCGCCATCGCCACCATCGCCACCACCGCCACCATCGCCACCACCGCCACCATCGCCACCACCACCACCGCCACCATCGCCACCACGACCGCCATCGCCACCATCTTCGCCATCGCCACCATCGCGGCCACGTGTCGGCACAGACGCCACCATCGCCGCCATCCACCCTCCCCTCCGGCACCACCACAGTCACCACAACTGCCCGTCGTCTCTCCCGTCACTCTTATTTACCCTCCCCCTCCGCCACCACCACAATCACCACCACAACTGCCCGTCGTCTCCCGTCACTCTTATTTACCCTCCCCCTCCGCCACCACCACTATCACCACCACAATCACCACCACAACTGCCCGTCGTCTCTCCCGTTACTCTTATTTACCCTCCCCCTCCGCCACCACCACTGTCACCACAGCTGCCCGTCGTCTCTCCAGTCACTCTTATTTACCGTCCCCTCCGCAACCACCACTATCACCACCACAACTGCCCGTCGTCTCTCCCGTCACTCTTATTTAACGTCCCCTCCGCCACCACCACAATCACCACCACAACTGCCCGTCGTCTCTCCCGTTACTCTTATTTACCCTCCCTATCCGCCACCACCACAGTCACCACCACAACTGCCCGTCGTCTCTCACCGGAATGAACTGGGACGCCCCGACTGACGGGCCGAACAGCCGAAGCGCCAGGGCGCTGGCGGATCTTGCCGCCCCCAGGCCCGCCTCGTCGGGCAGCACCGTGTTAAAGAAGGGGATCCGGTTTGTCGGGCCGGTGCCGTATCCAGAGTAGTACTGGCTGAGCGCCGGCGCTGCCAGGCTCAGCAGCACTGCACACACCTGCCGCACAAACACAACAGTCAGCTGGCGCTCGGCGCTCGGATACTCACTCTGGACAACTTTGCAGTGCTTGATGGCAAATTACTCGGTAAGCATAGGCGTAGGAACAGGGGTGGGATGTCCCCTCCCCCCACTTTTCAAAGTGTGGGGGGGGGCAGCAATGGTAGCTGGCCCTCCCACTTTTGAGACATTTAAATTTAATAAAAGGCAGCATGCACACATTTGAATATCTGAAAAAGATTCTGCAATCCATAACTAAATAAAAGTTGCACATATCACATGGTAGCACTTCATTTTTTAAAGTCATACACACTTGGACAACGCAACTAATTCAGGAGTTGATGTAATGCAAGAGATGCATGGATATTCACACCTTATATTATGTTATGAAAAGACTATAAAGCAGATGATGTGCCAGCTAGTACCAAAATACATTCATACTAGAGTTTCACTGTGTTTTTTTTTACTGTTAACATATTTAACATCGATTTCATTAATATTGCCTACAGTATATAATTATATAGGCTGAAGGCAGTAACGTAACACAATCAAGGTAAGACGTACAATTTGCAATGCAAGTTCCTTGCCTTGATATTACATAGCTATGTATTATATATGGCCTTACTCCTAGTTGTCACACACTTCAACATTTACATGTATTTTGATCATTGAAGCATAAAATTACTGCCACGATACATGCATTTCGTGACTGTAGTATGAAGTAGAACGTAAAAATTCCCACCTTTCAATGGATTTTCACAGTTTGGTACAGCACACAAATATCGAACCTTTTCAGTGAGAGATGCCTGGGTATTATCGGTGCTGGTATCCAACATAGCAAAATACTTATTTCCAACATTTATTATGGTAGCATAGATACAATAATGAGGTCCACAACCTATTATATCAACTTCAAGTGCGAGAACGCCTGTCAGAATCCCAGAATCCCCGAGAGGATTAGGCGCTCGTGGTGCGACCTGACAAGGTCACACGGGGAGTGATATGAAGAGTGATGATGTGGAGTATCGAGCGATGCTTGTCATGTGACCTGAGAAGGCACATGACGAGCATGGCAACTGACCCGTGTGGATCCTCAGCTGGGTAACTGCGTAATGGCATTGACAGCACGTTAAACATTGAATTCAAATTATGTCGTTGAACAGAAATGGTTCGGTAAGATGGTGGTGCCATGGTGTATGTAACAATCTCTGTTTAGCAATGACACTGATCCCAGAATCTATTAAATGAAGACATTTTGATTAAAAGTACAAAACACAGAATTTCAACGGAGACTACTACCACGGCTTTTCATCGTCCAGTGATGTGTACGTCCATGCTGAGATTTAAGAACCCTGAAGATAATTAGATGAATTTAAGCCAATTGCAGGGTGTATATTTCTGAACACTACTTCTGGTGCAAGCAGTTAAATGGGCATAGGAAAGTCGATTTTGTGCGATGTACTCCATAGACGTCATGGTTAAGCAATGCAATCATTGGGGAATGCGTATTGGCGTACCGAAGGGATGGGGCATTGGAGCAGTCCCCCTCCCCATGAGAGGTTGTGGGCCCAAAATAATCGCGTCTGGGTTCGGGAAAAATAGCGCCAGGCTCCCTAAAAATCATGCTGGTGTTCCCAACAATCGCACCGGGGCCCATAAAATCACTTTGGAGCCGCCAAAAAGTCGCGAAAGGATCCCTGAAAATGAGGCTGGGGCCCCCCAAAATCCCACCAAGCCCCCTGAAAATCACATTGAATGCCTCAAAAATCGTTCCAGGACCCTAAAAATGACGCTGATGGCTACACAATGTGGGATCGGGTCCCTGGAAATACCGTCGGGCCTCCAAAAAGTCGCGCCCGGACCCCGATAAGTCGCGCCAAGGCCCCATGAATCACGCTAGGGCCTTAAAAGGTCGGACCGTGCCCCTGTAAATCACGCTGGGGGCTAAACAGTTTCTCGGGACCCCCGAAAATGACGCTAGGCCCGAAAAAGACTGGCCGGGCCCTCACAATCACGCCGGGTCCTAAAAGGTCGGGCCGGGCCCCCTGATAATCGCGCTGGGGGCACACAAATTTGACCGGGGCCCCTGAAAATCGCGCTGGGAGCAGAAAATGTCGTGCCGTGGTTCTTGACAATCACAACGGAGACTCAAAACGTTGGACCAGGGCCACTGAAAATCACGCTGAACCTAAAGGTACCAAAATGTCGCACCAGGACCACTGAAAATCACGCTAGGGACTTGACAGGTCGCACCGGGGCCCCAAAAGTCTCATCGGGAATACCCAATAAATGAAGCCGGGGCAACGAAAAAACAGTCTGGACATGGAACATCACTCTGGGCTCCTAGCGGTCGATCCAAAAGAAACCAGAACGTGTTGGGCCCCCAAAGACGTGTCGAGGCCACTAAAACTCGTGATAGGCATCCCAACAAATGAAGACATGGTCCAAAAATCGCACTTAAACCCAAAAACGTCGCGCCGCTGCCCTTGGAAATCACATTAGGGGCCAAAAATCCCCCCGGAGCCCCACAAGTCGCAGCTGGCTTCCCGAAAATCAATTCCTACCCGGAATGTTACTCTACGGCCACAAAAATTGCGTCAAACCCCAAAAATGCGTCTGGCCCCGGAAAAGAAGCGCCTTGGAGCACCGAAAAAAATGCTCCGGGAGACTGAAGAATCGTACCGGGGCCCAAAAATATCGCGCGAAAGGCTTACAAAAAATACAAATCGACCGCCAAAAAAATCACAAAAGGACTCCATCGAGTTGATCCGAGCACCGGAAAATTCAGAACAGGCCCCGAAAGAAAGTTCTCCAAAGGGCCTTTCTACTCTTAAGGGTGACATCGGCTGGGAAAAAAACTCGTTGAGCAGCCGCAGTGGTATACCAATGGCAAATGCCCTCCCCCACCCCCACATCCTGAAGATGTGGAATTCCAAGAACCCAAGAATCGCGTCGGGGTCACCAAAAATGGTTCTGGGACCCGATCAATTTGCGTCGGGGTCCCTAGAATTAGGAGTTATAAATAAATGCAACGGGCACCAAAAAACTTGCACCGTGCCCGAAAATTTGCACCCGGGAAAACCAAATTCGCACTAGTGCCCAGATAAGTACAACACGCTCCTCGAACTAGCGCCAAGCCCCCCAAATATCGCGCTTTGGACCCACAATTCCTGTCAGTAGTCCAATAAATCCTGGTCGGGGCATCAAAAATTCCCCTCGGGGCTCCCAAACATTGGCGTCGGTGGTCCCAGCTTAGCACAGCGTGGCCCCAAAATCGCATCGAAACCCGTCAAGGACCAAGCCGGAGCCCTTTAAAATAGAGATTCCGAAAACGAAATGTCCGAGCCAGGAAAATCGCTCCTTAGCTCAAACATACCACCAGATGTCTTAACAAATCGCATACGGCACCGAAAAACGTACCGGAGCTCAGAAATTGCCGCGGAACACAAAAAGAAATGTCGCCGGGGGCCCGAAAAATCAGGCCGGGCTCGAACTTTACACAATTCAGAAGTCAACAAAAATTGCATCGAGCCCAGAAAAATGGCGTCGGATCCCCCGGAACGACGCGCCTGCGCCTGAAAAGTCACGACGGGGCCCCGAGAAATTATACCGGAGCCCCGAAAATCGTGCTGGGGTCCCACAAATGTGAGCGAAGAACCCCAAATAAACACCGGGGGATCCCAAGAGCACAACTGGAGGACGAAAATGCACATGGCCCTCCAAAGCGTACCGACTCTGGCAAAAAGCGGCAGGGCCTTAAAAACCATACACATTTGTTTAAAAAAAACACCAACACCATACAATTCTGTCAGCCTGCCAATCTTGGTCTGCCACACACCGGATCAAAAAATTTCCAACCAGCGATCACCCGTCTTGTCTGTTTCTCATCCTGTCCAACATCAATTATGAGAAATATTTTGCCATGGGACAGCAAATAAGCTACGTTCTTGCTTATTCTTTCTCCTCGACATCGGTGACATTTACAACGGGGGACATCTTGAGACGTATAGTACTATATCATGGAAACTAGAGCACACCACACACTCATTATTGATGCTGTAATAAGCTTGCACCCCACCCCCACCCCCCGCTCCTCCCTGAAGGGTCGGAGGGGACCATCCAGGTGACTGCCTTGCAGGGGGCCAGCAAGGTCCCCCTGGGCCGACGTGAATGGCCCCTGGACCGACGAAAGGGACCCGAGCTGATGGAAGGGTCCAGGGACGATGGAGAGGACCCCAAGTCAATGGAGAGTTGTTTTGTTGTTCATTGGGTGGTCTACGATGCACTTGTGACACTTACGACGCACGACACACTACGTAAGATTACGGTTAATGGCGCCGCCCACACTGTTTCGCCGGTGGGCCGCGGGATTGGCAAGTGTACCGAGTGGTGCGGGTGTTGAACCCGGGACCTTGGTATTCAGGGCTCAACACCTTAGCCACTTGGTCACCCCCGTCCTTAGTCAATGGAGAGTGCCATCGTGAAGATGTTGAGGGCCCTGGTCTGGGCCAACGTGAAGGGCTTCCAGTTGGATGAAGGGCACCCCGGATCGTTGGAAGGGCCCGGACTGATGGAGAGGGCCCCTGAGCGGACCGCGGGGCCCAATGCGAAGAAATGGTCCCTGACCTGATGGAGAGGCCTAAGCTTTTTAAAAGCGGCCTCCGGCCTGCTAGTAAAGACCATGGGTCGTCAAAGAGGGTCCCTGTTACGACGAACAGGCTCCAAGTTGCCGGAGAGGACCTCTGGCAGTTAGAAATGTCCCTTGGTCCGACGGATGGGGCCCAAGCCATACAAGGGCCTCTGACCTGATGGAGGGGCCCAAGCTGTTGAAAGAGGGCCTCCAACCTGACTGAGGAGGCCCTGGGTCGTTATGGAGTGCCCCTGCGCCGACTAAGAGGACCCCTATGAGCCGGCATGAAGGGTCATTGGGCCGACAGAGGGAGCCGAAGCCGCACAGGGGCTCCTTGCGTGATCGGGAAGGCCCAAGCGAGCATTGAAAGCGTTGAAAGAGGGGCCTCCGGCCGTACGATGGGCGTTCTGAGCCGTGAAGGAAGGCCCTTGGGGACGACGGAGGGGCCCCGGGCCGGACGTCCAGGGCCATTGGATCGGCTTTGGCTCACGCTGATGTCGAGGGCTTGGAGCTGACAGTGAGCCTCACGCTGATGAAGAGGCCCCCTGGCTTCGGAGACGGCCCGGGCCAAAGCGCAGGGTTCCCGGTGTTACGTAAAGGGCCTTTAATCCAATGGATGGGCCTATTAAAAAGTAATGGCGTATCCAAGGTGTGGAGGGGAAACCCCCCCTGGTGAGTCCGATGGGGCCCTTAAGGCGTAGGGGTAGATCCATAACCGAGGACAAATTAAAGAGCGTTTAACAGTTTGTGTGGAAGGGGTCCTTGAATCCTGAAGACCTCCACCCTAAGGGCTGACAAAAGCCGTGAAGACAAGAGAGGGCTCGTCCGAGAACTGAAATGATCATGTCAGCTGGAAAGAGCTGTTTTGGCTAGAAAGGGCCCCAAACAGCTGAGGAATAAACAGGGCACTGAGGGCCCCGAGGCATCAACTGAGGACCAGACATAGCCGAGATGCCCCTGGGACTTAAAAGGGCCACAGAGGCATGAACAGGAACCCTAAGAGCTGGTGAGATCTAGTAAGGGCCCATCTCAGAGCTCAAATTCCCCCGAGATGAGCTAGGCATAGCTATTGAGGACTGTGATGGGCCTCTAAAAGCAGGAGAGGGCTCTGCGAGATGACGAGAGTCTCCGGTAGTCAGAGAATATTAAACTGGGCTTCTAAGGTTGAAAGCGGAACGTCGGTTAAGGGGAAAGCGACCAATTTGCAGGATGCTGTATGTTGGGATTTACTGGTCAGGCCTTTTGCAAGCCATTTCTCTGTCCCCAAAACTCGCGCTTATTTTTCCCCATCGGTATTCACGCCTCATATTGAGGAAGCATGAAGGTGTCGAAAAAGTGCAACAATGTGGGCCTCTCCCCTGTCATGAACACCCTCCCTATTAAACTATTTCTGAACGTAGGAGATAACAGAAAGGAGTAACCTGGAAGAGTGTACATAGAGATGAGCAATCGTGTTATACCCATGTTACCCATGTTATAATAATCATGCCTTCATTAGATGTGTTAATGACAGTTTGCAATGTGCGAAGGACAGCCTCGTCTCCTACTGTGTAGACGGCCCGACAACGTCACGATTAACAGCCACGTAAGGTCGGTACCATGTCACACCTCCTCGTCCCCCCACGAAGTGGTCTAGCTACTTCATTACCACTAAATACGCGATTTCAACACCGTGAAACAGCCCCTATACCCTGTAAGTGGTCTGTCAGCAGCGTGACAGTTTGTGTCACGCCCAGTGGGGGACCGATAGCCCCTATACCCTGTAAGTGGTCTGTCAGCAGCGTGACAGTTTGTGTCACGCCCAGTGGGGGACCGATCGCGACTCCTCGCGCCTGAGCCACGACCGTGACGATCGAGACGGAAGACAGCCGGTTGGCCACTCACGAGCCACGTGCTCTGACCCGCCCGTCACGACGGCACGGGTTCTCCCTCACCCTTCATGAGCCACGTGCCGAAACACGTGCTTTACATGCGGATGAGCCGTCACCATGATGGCAGCGTGAGAGGTCGAGAAATCGTCCACACTTTCTCCAACTAAGGTTATTGTGTTATAAGCTGTCTCTCAGGGTACAAGACCCCAGTTAAAAAGATACTCTGCTTTTATGGTGCTAAATCTCATGGGGCAGCGAATGATGAAGAAAATTACATGCACAGCTACGATTTCCAAGAATCCTATTTTTGTTGACTTGTCATAGACATCCGACTATGTCAATCCCTTCGCTTCGGATGCCTCGGACATTCCAGACTTGGGGTCCAAAGACACGTCCAATGGCATGTGTCTCCGGCGGAGGAAATAGCATTCTCCAATTCAGAAAGTTGTAAAGAAGCATTGTATGTTTCGGTATTTTCGGAATCAAATAGAGTGAAGTTGGTGGGAGAAGTTTATTGTACATTTTCTATGAAATCAAGTCTGTAGTTGGAATTGGAGCTATTGTGGGCCATGCTATCAGCTATGGTGCTTACTATTGCTTATGGTTCTGTAATGGTGACTTTTTGTATTTTGGGGACTGTAAGTGATTTAAATGGGAAGCGTCCGGACAAACGGCGGATTAATCCCCATATTTTACTGAAAGGTGTTCAGAAAGTGAGTTGTAAACATGCTGCCCACGAACGGCGCTTGGCATCACGTATGATGCAGCGAGTTCCTGCACGTTCATTGTTTCGATGGAGTTAATTTTGTGGATTTGGATAGCGTAAATATTTTATAAATGCTCTCTTTCTAGCCGCAATTGCCTGTACTACTTCAAGACACCACCAAGGTACTGGTGTTCGTTTTGTGAAAGACTTTCCAGTGGATTCGCCGTAGACGCCGCTTCTACATGTGTATTGGTAATTAAGTTGATGTTTTCGCGCTTCAGTGGAGTTCCTCCCCACCGCACCTGCATCCAGTGACTCAGTGCTGCTCCCTCGCCACTCCGGCGGCCCCGACTCCCTGAACCCGTGCCGCTTCCCCGCCACTCCGCGCGAACGACAGCGGACACACTTCACGAGCTCGTATATCGACACGGAGCGGCTGGCGCGACCTGCTGGTCTGTGCCGAGCCTCGGTAAGTCACCACCAGGACGGCTCCACGGGCAGCCCACTGACCTCGGACATCTGACAGCTCGTGCTGACCCCGGGCGACCTCTAGCTGACAATTGTGGCGTGTAATTGGGAGCACAGACGCGGTGATTGCCGCGGCGGCTTTGTCGAACGAGAGCATGTCTGCGGAGTGGTGTGGTGCGGCGCATGTTGAGAACACTCGGCCGTGTGATGGGCCGGATGCCTGTGTCGCGGAGCCTTGGTGTGGTGTATTGCGAACGTTGTTTCCTCATCGTATGCATGCATGTGGGTTCGCACCTCGCAACAAGTAAAAATTAGCGCTCGCGGGAAGTAGATCTTACCGTGGGGCGCATCGAAGTGGAAAAATTGCATTCCAGGTGAGGACTGGGAATGTTTGCATTAAGCCAACGACCGGGCTCAGCGGTGGTGGAGGCGTGTGCCTGTGTTTGTGCTCAGCAACAGCTGTGCATGCAACAGCTCGGCAACACCATGCATTTACTCCAGCGTCACACACATGAATTCGAGCCTACATTTTCCCGCATTGCCCATGCGAATCAACTCCCGCTCTGGTTCTGCACCCACACCGTAGAAAAAAAAACACTAGAAGTGGTATCACCCGTTGGTTTTCAATACAAGTATTTTTTCTGCCTTTCTGCCTGTCTGATTCAATGTCTACCAGCAGTCCATGGTAAGGTGTATCGACACGAGGGCTATTTGAAAGCTTTTCAAATAGTATTGAAAATCATAGATTTGCATGTTTTCCCCATGGCTTGGTTCAATACAAGCACACCGATGCCCTTTTTACCGAATTCGATCAATATTTGGGGGTCGCGCATCGAGTTGGAGAGTTTCAGTTTTTGGAATAAATGGGCCCAGTTGGAACTTCTCAGTGAACCCAGATGGAACATTAAAAGCAACATTGTCTTAATCCTCTCGATGAGAGCCGTTGCTGGAGATAAGTGCTAAGTGCGAACGGCAAATGGCTTAAAAGCCCTATCATCGCAAGTAATCTGATAATATAATACTTTTCCTGTAATGATGCATACTATTCTGTCATATGCTCGTACTGTGCTTCAATCTGTCTAAAAATATCATCACAGCAAGTGACCTGATAATTTAATACTTCTCCTGTAATGATGCATACTGTGCTGCCATATGCTCGTACGATGACTCATTCTATCCTTGGTGGATGTAGTCAGCAAAAAAGCAATAGATGAGACATAAGGAACACGTTCACCTGCTTCACGCATTGTCCATTACCCCTCACTTTTAGGAAGCCAGTTTATACGAGCCCACTATGCGCGTTATACTATGTATAAGACATGGTTCGCGCAAACATCAAAGAGCAATTCATTGATAATGCATTCTGCGCACTTTCATTCTCCTGAACCTTCACTTCAGTTATCACCAACTAATGTTACATTCTTCTTCTCTCTTCTCGGTTTCTCTCTCTCTCTCTCTCTCTCTCTCTCTCTCTATCTCTCTCTCTCTCTCTCTCTCTCTCTCTCTCTCTCTCTCTCTCTCTCTCTCTCTCTCTCTCTCTCTCTCTCTCTCTCTCTCTCTCTCTCTCTCTCTCTCTCTCTCTCTCTCTCTCTCTCTCTCTCTCTCTCTCCCCCGCACAATGCTTTTCTCGCGAGAGGGTGACGTTTTGAAGTCCCCAAGCTCACTTCTGTTCTTTTCCACAAGCTGGTCGCACCGCATAGTCTCTGTTGACAAGAAGACTCGGCTTCCAGACCTCATCGATCAGTTATCCAGGCTCCTCTTCGGAGGTTTTAACGTGGGCGAACTCCGCTGGCCAGTGGAGTGAGAGCGTGGATTTTCGTCAACTCAGAGATGTGACCGCTCACCGACAAGTCGCCAACGACGTGGCGGAAAGAGGCGTTCAATTGGTTCAAGAGCACAGGGCAGTGGCGAGAAAGGAGGCACAGCTGCTGGACCTACTTCAGCTGGTGGAAAGTTACAGAAGGGAGCTGGTGGACTTCAAAAAGTTGTCTCCCGAGAAAATGACATGCTGGAAAGCGAAAAGAAGAGAGGACGGAAGAGAAGAAGAGAAGAAGAGAGGACGGAAGCGGGAGAGCGTTGGATGAACCGAGAAGATAGGAGACAAAAGATAATATCAGTCGGCGATAATTGAAATGACGATTCGTGAGAACGAAAGTGGGCAAAATGCGTTATTAATAACTTGTTCGATGCTTGCACAAACCATGCCTTGTAGATGATGATGATGATGCGTGTAATGGGCTCGTATAAACTTGTTTTCCAAAAGTGAGGGGTAATAAATAATACTATTGGCAAATACATGTGCTCCATCCTATCTAATCTGTTGCTTTTTGTTAAATACATCCACTCAAGACAGGATATGGCATATTATGAGCATATGGCATAATAATATGCATCATTACAAAAAATATTAAATTATCACGAAACTTGCAATGGTAAGACTTTTAGACCATTTGCCGTATGCGCCTGGAACCTATCGCAAAGAACACCATTCATCGAGAGGATTCAAGAAAGATGGCAATTTAGTATGTCATCTTCATTAGGTAGGAAGTTCCAAATTGGACCATTGATTCAACACAACTGAAATTTTTAAGCTCGATGAGTGATTCGCAAATATTAATTAATTATTTAATTAATTTTGGTTAAGGAGTATAGGGTATAGATGTAACCAAGCCATGCGAAAAACTATGCAAAGTTATGGTTTTAAAAAAATTACAAGATGGTCAGCGTAATATACACCAACGGACTGCGGGAGTTGCCAACGTCACCAGCAGCTCATGTTCAGGTGCATCTACACCAACTGACTGCGGGAGTTGTCGACGTCACCAGCAGCTCATGTTCAGGTGCATCTACACCAACGGACTGCGGGAGTTGCCGACGTCACCAACAGCTCATGTTCAGGTGCATCTACACCAACGGACTGCGGGAGTTGCCGACGTCACCAACAGCTCATGTTCAGGTGCATCTACACCAACTGACTGCGGGAGTTGCTGACGTCACCAGCAGATCATGTTCAGGTGCATCTACACCAACTGACTGCGGGAGTTGCTGACGTCACCAGCAGCTCATGTTCAGGTGCATCTACACCAACTGACTGCGGGAGTTGCTGACGTCACCAGCAGCTCATGTTCAGGTGCATCTACACCAACGGACTGCGGGAGTTGCTGACGTCACCAGCAGCTCATGTTCAGGTGCATCTACACCAACTGACTGCGGGAGTTGTCGACGTCACCAGCAGCTCATGTTCAGGTGCATCTACACCAACTGACTGCGGGAGTTGCCAACGTCACCAGCAGCTCATGTTCAGGTGCATCTACACCAACGGACTGCGGGAGTTGCCAACGTCACCAACAGCTCATGTTCAGGTGCATCTACACCAACGGACTGCGGGAGTTGCCGACGTCACCAACAGCTCATGTTCAGGTGCATCTACACCAACTGACTGCGGGAGTTGCCAACGTCACCAACAGCTCATGTTCAGGTGCATCTACACCAACGGACTGCGGGAGTTGCCAACGTCACCAGCAGCTCATGTTCAGGTGCATCTACACCAACGGACTGCGGGAGTTGCCGACGTCACCAACAGCTCATGTTCAGGTGCATCTACACCAACTGACTGCGGGAGTTGCTAGCGTCACCAACAGCTCATGTTCAGGTGCATCTACACCAACGGACTGCGGGAGTTGCTGACGTCACCAGCAGCTCATGTTCAGGTGCATCTACACCAACGGACTGCGGGAGTTGCTGACGTCACCAGCAGCTCATGTTCAGGTGCATCTACACCAACGGACTGCGGGAGTTGCCAACGTCACCAACAGCTCATGTTCAGGTGCATCTACACCAACTGACTGCGGGAGTTGCCAACGTCACCAACAGCTCATGTTCAGGTGCATCTACACCAACTGACTGCGGGAGTTGCTGACGTCACCAGCAGCTCATGTTCAGGTGCATCTACACCAACGGACTGCGGGAGTTGCTGACGTCACCAACAGTTCATGTTCAGGTGCATCTACACCAACTGACTGCGGGAGTTGCCAACGTCACCAACAGTTCATGTTCAGGTGCATCTACACCAACGGACTGCGGGAGTTGCCGACGTCACCAACAGCTCATGTTCAGGTGCATCTACACCAACTGACTGCGGGAGTTGCCAACGTCACCAACAGCTCATGTTCAGGTGCATCTACACCAACTGACTGCGGGAGTTGCCGACGTCACCAGCAGCTCATGTTCAGGTGCATCTACACCAACTGACTGCGGGAGTTGCCGACGTCACCAACAGCTCATGTTCAGGTGCATCTACACCCACTGACTGCGGGAGTTGCTGACGTCACCAACAGCTCATGTTCAGGTGCATCTACACCAACTGACTGCGGGAGTTGCCGACGTCACCAGCAGCTCATGTTCAGGTGCATCTACACCAACTGACTGCGGGAGTTGCTGACGTCACCAGCAGCTCATGTTCAGGTGCATCTACACCAACTGACTGCGGGAGTTGCCAACGTCACCAACAGTTCATGTTCAGGTGCATCTACACCAACGGACTGCGGGAGTTGCTGACGTCACCAGCAGCTCATGTTCAGGTGCATCTACACCAACTGACTGCGGGAGTTGCTGACGTCACCAACAGCTCATGTTCAGGTGCATCTACACCAACGGACTGCGGGAGTTGCCAACGTCACCAACAGTTCATGTTCAGGTGCATCTACACCAACTGACTGCGGGAGTTGCTGACGTCACCAACAGTTCATGTTCAGGTGCATCTACACCAACTGACTGCGGGAGTTGCCAACGTCACCAACAGCTCATGTTCAGGTGCATCTACACCAACTGACTGCGGGAGTTGCTGACGTCACCAGCAGCTCATGTTCAGGTGCATCTACACCAACTGACTGCGGGAGTTGCTAGCGTCACCAACAGCTCATGTTCAGGTGCATCTACACCAACGGACTGCGGGAGTTGCCAACGTCAACATCAGCTCATGTTCAGGTGCATCTACACCAACTGACTGCGGGAGTTGCCAACGTCACCAACAGCTCATGTTCAGGTGCATCTACACCAACTGACTGCGGGAGTTGCCGACGTCACCAACAGCTCATGTTCAGGTGCATCTACACCAACGGACTGCGGGAGTTGCCAACGTCACCAACAGTTCATGTTCAGGTGCATCTACACCAACGGACTGCGGGAGTTGCTGACGTCACCAGCAGCTCATGTTCAGGTGCATCTACACCAACGGACTGCGGGAGTTGCCGACGTCACCAACAGCTCATGTTCAGGTGCATCTACACCAACTGACTGCGGGAGTTGCCAACGTCACCAACAGCTCATGTTCAGGTGCATCTACACCAACTGACTGCGGAGTTGCTGACGTCACCAGCAGCTCATGTTCAGGTGCATCTGCACCAACTGACTGCGGGAGTTGCTGACGTCACCAACAGCTCATGTTCAGGTGCATCTACACCAACTGACTGCGGGAGTTGCCGACGTCACCAACAGTTCATGTTCAGGTGCATCTACACCAACTGACTGCGGGAGTTGCTGACGTCACCAGCAGCTCATGTTCAGGTGCATCTACACCAACTGACTGCGGGAGTTGCCGACGTCACCAGCAGCTCATGTTCAGGTGCATCTACACCAACTGACTGCGGGAGTTGCCGACGTCACCAACAGTTCATGTTCAGGTGCATCTACACCAACTGACTGCGGGAGTTGCTGACGTCACCAGCAGCTCATGTTCAGGTGCATCTACACCAACTGACTGCGGGAGTTGCTGACGTCACCAACAGCTCATGTTCAGGTGCATCTACACCAACGGACTGCGGGAGTTGCCAACGTCACCAACAGCTCATGTTCAGGTGCATCTACACCAACTGACTGCGGGAGTTGCTGACGTCACCAACAGCTCATGTTCAGGTGCATCTACACCAACGGACTGCGGGAGTTGCTGACGTCACCAACAGCTCATGTTCAGGTGCATCTACACCAACTGACTGCGGGAGTTGCCAACGTCACCAACAGCTCATGTTCAGGTGCATCTACACCAACTGACTGCGGGAGTTGCTGACGTCACCAGCAGCTCATGTTCAGGTGCATCTACACCAACTGACTGCGGGAGTTGCCAACGTCACCAGCAGATCATGTTCAGGTGCATCTACACCAACTGACTGCGGGAGTTGCCAACGTCACCAACAGCTCATGTTCAGGTGCATCTACACCAACTGACTGCGGACATTGCTGACGTCACCAGCAGCTCATGTTCAGGTGCATCTACACCAACTGACTGCGGGAGTTGCCAACGTCAACATCAGCTCATGTTCAGGTGCATCTACACCAACTGACTGCGGGAGTTGCCAACGTCACCAACAGCTCATGTTCAGGTGCATCTACACCAACTGACTGCGGGAGTTGCCAACGTCACCAACAGCTCATGTTCAGGTGCATCTACACCAACGGACTGCGGGAGTTGCTGACGTCACCAGCAGCTCATGTTCAGGTGCATCTACACCAACGGACTGCGGGAGTTGCCAACGTCAACATCAGCTCATGTTCAGGTGCATCTACACCAACGGACTGCGGGAGTTGCCAACGTCACCAGCAGATCATGTTCAGGTGCATCTACACCAACGGACTGCGGGAGTTGCCAACGTCACCAACAGCTCATGTTCAGGTGCATCTACACCAACGGACTGCGGGAGTTGCCAACGTCAACATCAGCTCATGTTCAGGTGCATCTACACCAACTGACTGCGGGAGTTGCTGACGTCACCAGCAGCTCATGTTCAGGTGCATCTACACCAACGGACTGCGGGAGTTGCCAACGTCACCAACAGCTCATGTTCAGGTGCATCTACACCAACTGACTGCGGGAGTTGCCGACGTCACCAACAGCTCATGTTCAGGTGCATCTACACCAACGGACTGCGGGAGTTGCCGACGTCACCAGCAGCTCATGTTCAGGTGCATCTACACCAACTGACTGCGGGAGTTGCCAACGTCACCAACAGTTCATGTTCAGGTGCATCTACACCAACTGACTGCGGGAGTTGCTAGCGTCACCAACAGCTCATGTTCAGGTGCATCTACACCAACGGACTGCGGGAGTTGCTGACGTCACCAGCAGCTCATGTTCAGGTGCATCTACACCAACTGACTGCGGGAGTTGCTGACGTCACCAGCAGCTCATGTTCAGGTGCATCTGCACCAACGGACTGCGGGAGTTGCTGACGTCACCAACAGCTCATGTTCAGGTGCATCTACACCAACTGACTGCGGGAGTTGCCGACGTCACCAGCAGCTCATGTTCAGGTGCATCTACACCAACGGACTGCGGGAGTTGCTGACGTCACCAACAGCTCATGTTCAGGTGCATCTACACCAACTGACTGCGGGAGTTGCCGACGTCACCAGCAGCTCATGTTCAGGTGCATCTACACCAACGGACTGCGGGAGTTGTCGACGTCACCAGCAGCTCATGTTCAGGTGCATCTACACCAACGGACTGCGGGAGTTGCTGACGTCACCAGCAGCTCATGTTCAGGTGCATCTACACCAACGGACTGCGGGAGTTGCCAACGTCACCAACAGCTCATGTTCAGGTGCATCTACACCAACTGACTGCGGGAGTTGCCAACGTCACCAACAGCTCATGTTCAGGTGCATCTACACCAACGGACTGCGGGAGTTGTCGACGTCACCAGCAGCTCATGTTCAGGTGCATCTACACCAACGGACTGCGGGAGTTGCTGACGTCACCAACAGCTCATGTTCAGGTGCATCTACACCAACTGACTGCGGGAGTTGCTGACGTCACCAGCAGCTCATGTTCAGGTGCATCTACACCAACTGACTGCGGGAGTTGCCAACGTCACCAGCAGCTCATGTTCAGGTGCATCTACACCAACTGACTGCGGGAGTTGCCGACGTCACCAGCAGCTCATGTTCAGGTGCATCTACACCAACTGACTGCGGGAGTTGCTGACGTCACCAGCAGCTCATGTTCAGGTGCATCTGCACCAACGGACTGCGGGAGTTGCCGACGTCACCAGCAGCTCATGTTCAGGTGCATCTACACCAACGGACTGCGGGAGTTGCCGACGTCACCAACAGCTCATGTTCAGGTGCATCTACACCAACTGACTGCGGGAGTTGCCAACGTCACCAGCAGCTCATGTTCAGGTGCATCTGCACCAACTGACTGCGGAAATTGCTAACGTCACCAGCAGTTCATGGTTATCTGCACCAAATGGCCGCCAGAGTTGTCAATGTCTCGGGCGTGGCCGGTACCGGCTGGGTACGGCTGACGAAGGCGCACAACGTGAGGAAAATGTGGCGCCGCGCGATAGCCGATCTAGATTGTCATCATGTAAAGGCGTGACCGAGATACTCGGCTTGCCGATGACCCGGACTGCACGCTTTGACTTTTCTGTGTACGGGTCAAGGAGAGGCGATTGTCATTGAAGCGGAGCTCGCACAAATTCGTCACTTATCTCAGGTGCTTTATCGACTCCTACCACACGCGCCATGGTCGGGCAACAATAATTACGCTCTGACATTTGATCTCTTTGACGCGCATAGAGAAGGTTTTGTGCATCAATGTTAAACCCATGGAGCTAAACAGTCGATTAAAGATGTTTGGTTAGTTTGTAAAGTCAAGATATGAGGGTGTTGAAAAAGCACAGCCTCAATACGAGGTCATGATATAAAAATTGACCTGAGAAGGTCAGCCTACGTTGATTGAACTGCGCGGCTCCTCCTCTTTGGAATGTTATGCAGGTCCGCTTTGTTCTAAATATTTGCGTCGCAAAGGGGAACTCCAATCGCATACCTTCGTGTTTACTGCTCACTGATAAGTAGTGACCCCTGTGGGGTGGGGTGGCTGGGATCAGGCTGACTCGTGTGGGTGGCTGGGATCAGGCTGACTCGTGTGGGTGGCTGGGATCAGGCTGACTCGTGTGGGTGGCTGGGATCAGGCTGACTCGTGTGGGTGGCTGGGATCAGGCGGACTCGTGTGGGTGGCTGGGATCAGGCTGACTTCGCCCACAGATGGAGGGAACAAGAGTCCAATCTTAGTGTAATATGGAAATTACTATGTTGGTGATTGCAACATTTTCTTTACAGCAAACCGCAACCCTGGTGCTCAACATATGCCTATGCATGCAGCGCGGGGAAACAAGCACAATCGTGGACGGATAAGATAGAGCATTCGCACGAAATTGTAGTCACCGTTCGGGCGGGTGTATTCTTTCTCCTAAAGATTGGAGTGACACGATACTGATGATGTTTCCAGTGAGGCATGAATTGCGAGATGTGCTGGGATATTGCTGATCGGCCATGACAGGCATGTGTAGTAATACAACGTGTTACCGACTCGTCTGCCTGAATAACGCTAAATAGTGTGCATTTCCCGCTCTTCCACCCGCTTCGGCCGCTGGACTCCACCCATCCATCTCCACACACACCACCCTCCTGACGGCCGCTGGACTCCACCTATCCACCTCCACACACACCACCCTCCTGACAGCCGCTGGACTCCACCCATCCATCTCCACACACACCACCCTCCTGACGATATTCTCGATCCGAAAGCCCCAGCTATTAATACATTGTTATCTTGCTCAAGCTTCATTTTCCCCTGTAAATGAAGGCCAGCTTTCTGTTTGGTTTCTACCCGTGATGCTCACCACCATGGAGTCCGTCAATAAGACGTTTATCAACCAACTTCATCACTGATAAAAGGACATTGGACATCTGAGCTTTCTGGCAAGCGTGTAGATCAGAGCTGAGCAAGTGCACGATGACAACCAAAATCGCCGGGGTCTTTCCCAGCGCCTACTATTTCGCTCCGCATTCGGGCGATTTCAGGGCTGACTGTGATGCGGGATGTCAGCTCGTGATTTCGATCAGAGATCTCGGTGAATGGATCTTGATCCGTCGGTATCAGTTTGGAGATCTCGGGCTTAACCCTCGACGTCTTTCTGGTCAGAACCTCACACCGCGTCCCGGGGGGGGGGCTTTTATACCTCCCTCTATTCTCCAAACCAAGCGTTGCACGAAAACGAAAGTGGTGTCACCGGAAAGCGCTCGACGAGTAGGACCCGAAACCACCCAAGTTTTCCCCCCAAAAGTGACGTCATTAGACAGGCGCCTATGGGATCACGACTGACATGTTTTTGGATCTGGGGAGTTCATTGTGGGGAGATTTAAAAAAAAAGTATTTGGAATCAGAAAAGGAACGCGAAATCGACCATGGCCCCACAATATTTGTCCACCCGAAAATCAACATGTTAAGTTTTGGAAAAAAAAGAAAAATTTAGAGTGCTCAAGTTTCATGAACTTGTGTTTTTCTAATGCGTAGAGCGCACGAGGAAATGTTATGTTAAGTCAATTTTCCCTGATAAAAGTGCTTACTTTAGCCAGAATCTTCGATTTTATCCCCAATGGGAAAATGTGTAAAACTAATAAGTCATCATAAACCAACAGATCAAACAGGCATCTGGTGTGTTTTACCGTATCCCCAAAGATAAGCAAACGCTTACAGGTTTATTCAAATATCTTGAATCGTTAAAGCGCAACTGCTGGTTCAACTTTTTGGAGAAGGTACTGGATAGTGTGCGGCCCTGATATTGGACAGTGTGCGTCTCTGGTACCTGACAGGTTATGGCTGTGGTACCGGACAGTGTGCAGCTCTGGTACCGGACAGTGTGTGGCTCTGGTGCCGAACAGTGTGTGGCTCTGGTACCGGACAGTGTGCGGCTCTGGTACCGGACAGTGTGTAGCCCTGGTGTTGAACATTGTGCAGCTCTGGCACCAGACAGTACCGCACACTGTCCTGTACTGTCCGGCAGTATGGACTAGTAGTGAGACACTCACCAGTGTGGAGCAGCGCCGTCCGGACAGTGTGGGCCAGTAGTGAGACACTCACCAGTGTGAAGCAGCGTCGTCCGGACAGTGTAGGCCAGTAGTGAGACACTTACCAGTGTGGAGCAGCGTCGTCCGGACAGTGTGGGCCAGTGGTGAGACACTCACCAGTGTGGAGCAGCGTCGTCCGGACAGTGTGGGCCAGTAGTGAGACACTCACCAGTGTGGAGCAGCGTCGTCCGGACAGTGTGGGCCAGTGGTGAGACACTCACCAGTGTAGAGCAGCGTCGTCCGGACAGTGTAGGCCAGTGGTGAGACACTCACCAGTGTGAATAAGCGTCGCCCGGACAGTGTAGGCCAGTAGTGAGACACTTACCAGTGTGGAACAGCGTCGTCCGGACAGTGTGGGCCAGTGGTGAGACACTCACCAGTGTGAAGCAGCGTCGTCCGGACAGTATGGGCCAGTAGTGAGACACTCACCAGTATGGAGCAGCGTCGTCCGGACAGTATGGGCCAGTAGTGAGACACTCACCAGTGTGAAGAGGCGTCGTCCGGACAGTGTGGGCCAGTAGTGAGACACTAACCAGCGTGGAGCAGCGTCGTCCGGACAGTGTGGGCCAGTGGTGAGACACTCGCCAGTGTGGAGCAGCGCCGTCCGGACAGTGTGGGCCAGTGGTGAGACACTCACCAGTGTGAAGCGGCGTCGTCCGGACAGTGTGGGCCAGTAGTGAGACACTCACCAGTGTGGAGCAGCGTCGTCCGGACAGTGTAGGCCAGTGGTGAGACACTCACCAGTGTGAATAAGCGTCGCCCGGACAGTGTAGGCCAGTAGTGAGACCTTACCAGTGTGGGGCAGCGTCGTCCGGACAGTGTGGGCCAGTGGTGAGACACTCACCAGTGTGAAGCAGCGTCGTCCGGACAGTGTGGGCCAGTAGTGAGACACTCACCAGTGTGAAGAAGCGTCGTCCGGACAGTGTAGGCCAGTAGTGAGACACTAACCAGTGTGGAGCAGCGTCGTCCGGACAGTGTGGGCCAGTAGTGAGACACTCACCAGTATGGAGCAGCGTCGCCCGGACAGTGTGGGCCAGTAGTGAGACACTCACCAGTGTGGAGCAGCGTCGTCCGGACAGTGTGGGCCAGTAGTGAGACACTCACCAGTGTGAAGAAGCGTCGTCCGGACAGTGTAGGCCAGTAGTGAGACACTAACCAGTGTGGAGCAGCGTCGTCCGGACAGTGTAGGCCAGTAGTGAGACACTCACCAGTATGGAGCAGCGTCGTCCGGACAGTGTGGGCCAGTAGTGAGACACTCACCAGTGTGGAGCAGCGTCGTCCGGACAGTGTGGGCCAGTAGTGAGACACTCACCAGTGTGGAGCAGCGTCGTCCGGACAGTGTGGGCCAGTAGTGAGACACTCACCAGTGTGGAGCAGCGTCGTCCGGACAGTGTGGGCCAGTAGTGAGACACTCACCAGTGTGGAGCAGCGTCGTCCGGACAGTGTGGGCCAGTAGTGAGACACTAACCAGTGTGGAGCAGCGTCGTCCGGACAGTGTGGGCCAGTGGTGAGACACTCGCCAGTGTGGAGCAGCGCCGTCCGGACAGTGTGGGCCAGTGGTGAGACACTCACCAGTGTGGAGCGGCGTCGTCCGGACAGTGTGGGCCAGTAGTGAGACACTCACCAGTGTGGAGCAGCGTCGTCCGGACAGTGTGGGCCAGTAGTGAGACACTCACCAGTGTGGAGCAGCGCCGTCCGGACAGTGTGGCCCAGTAGTGAGACACTCACCAGTGTGGAGCAGCGTCGTCCGGACAGTGTGGGCCAGTAGTGAGACACTAACCAGTGTGGAGCAGCGTCGTCCGGACAGTGTGGGCCAGTGGTGAGACACTCGCCAGTGTGGAGCAGCGCCGTCCGGACAGTGTGGGCCAGTAGTGAGACACTAACCAGTGTGGAGCAGCGTCGTCCGGACAGTGTGGGCCAGTGGTGAGACACTCGCCAGTGTGGAGCAGCGCCGTCCGGACAGTGTGGGCCAGTGGTGAGACACTCACCAGTGTGGAGCGGCGTCGTCCGGACAGTGTGGGCCAGTAGTGAGACACTCACCAGTGTGGAGCAGCGTCGTCCGGACAGTGTGGGCCAGTAGTGGAGACACTCACCAGTGTGGAGCAGCGCCGTCCGGACAGTGTGGCCCAGTAGTGAGACACTCACCAGTGTGGAGCAGCGCCGTCCGCACATGGCTGCGGTGTGGTCGGGTCGGCCGCCGCGCGCTGATCAGCACCACCTTGTCCAGCGGCAACCGGGCACGCAATGCTGCTGGCTGACAGTCAGCCGGCGCTGTCGGCACCACACCCTACCTCCGCCCCCGCCCCTGTACCGCCCACCCCTGCGTCGCCCCAGGGCCGCCAGGTGGAGTGAGGCTGACATGCCCTGGGCATCGGAGTGGAAACACTGTGGCAGACGGACAAGTGCCCTGTGTTTCCCCAGGGCCGCCAGGTGGGGTCGAGGCTGACCTGCACCTGCCCTGGGGATCTGAGTGGAAACCCTGTGGCAGACGGACACGTGTTCTGTGTGCGTTGGCTTCACGTAATCACGGAGTCACTAAATCCATCCAGATGAGCAATCTGATAACTATATTAGATATACTGTCATATTTGAAAACTGAAATGCCGCGGTAAAAAAATGGGAATAGCTTCCATTTTAAAGCTGAATTGGAATATCTGCTGCGATTGCATATCTATTTTTCAATCGAGTTCTTTATATTTTAATAATATGGTAGCTCTGTGTAAAATTGGGTAACGTTTTAGATATTTCTGACGAATTTTGAAGTAAATTAGATAGGCTTGCCTTAGATGGGTTCCAGCTGAGCAAGAATGGAATGCAATTACTAAGTAGTAGGTATGCGGGACTCTAGTGCATGCGATCAGGGCAGGAAAACTAGGCAGATCATGGTGGAGGAAGCCTATCAAGTAGAGCGTATTCATTGGAAAGGAATAGTGTAGCTCACCATGTTTTTGTGCATATGCTAGAAGTGTTGGGATTTGGAAATGTTTCTGGGTGCTTCAAATAACGAGGGATGGAGCAAAAGTATAGCCATCCATCTCAGGATGAAGAAACTAACAAGTCCATGCGGGGTGAGATAAATCGGAGAGTGAAGGGGAGGACTCGATTGTTGGGAAGCTTGAACATAGTGGGGTTGAGGAGCAAATATAGAAGTCAACTAAATGAGTAAGAGGTCTCATTGCTTGAAGTAAACTTTTGTGTGCAAATGATAAATGAAGGCACAAGGTGAAACGAACTATTATATCTAGTACTTGCAAATGAGGACGATTTTGTACAGAACGTAAGTAAGATTTTGTAAGTACGAAGGGACTTTAGGATATAGTGATCATAACAGCATACACCTTGCCTTATATGCTGGACGTTTCAGGAACAACAGGGCACTCGTTCCAAATTTCGCTCAAGGGAGTTGTGATTAGCTCGAGATCTTCCTGGGTAAAATTAATTGGGCAGAATTCATTGGAGCATGACTGAGGGAAGCGAAGCAAGTGATAGCATTATGTGAGCGTAAGTATGAATGGAAGGATGTTCTAAATAGGGTACCACGGGGTTATTTTCTAGGTACATTTCTCTTTATCACCTTTGTGAACAACACTGAGGTAGGGCTGAGAAATAGGGTGTTTAAATTTCCTGATGACATCAATCTAATAGGAATGGCCAGTAATCGTGATTGAGGTAGCGATATTCAGTCAGACTTTGAATAACTAATGAAGTGGGCCAACAAATGGCAGACCCTTTCAAGTATGACAAGTGCAAGGTTATGCATCTGAGGCCTGGAGGCAGAACATTTAGACATACAATGGAAGGTAGTGAATTGGATGCCATTGAAAATTCAGGTGTAGACTAAGAAACAGACTTGGATTCAAGGGACCTTCAAGCAAAATAGCAATGTAGCTCATCTTGGAGCAGAGCGATTAGAGTGTGAGGAATCATTAATAGGAGTGTTCAATATAAAAGCAAGGAAGTTATGGAAAATGGGATATGTTTGATCCCATGCTGAATACTTCGCACAGACATGGAGCTCTTCCTTGGAAGGGGATATATTTATTCTAGAAAGAGCACAGTGCAAAACTACTGGGCTTTTCAGTGGACTAGACAATTTTGAATATTGGGGGAGGCTTATGGCATTAAATAAGTACTCACACAAGCATAGGAAATTAATGAGTGAAATGATGTAAATGTTCAGATAGTAGGCACAAGGGTTAGATCATGTCAATCTGAATGCTGCCCTTCTATTTTGGGAATCACATAGGAGTCATCCATTCAGATTGGGCAAGCCAAGATGTTGGCCGGTTAAGCGCCAATGCGTTTTCACTCAATTGGTGGCTGATCAATGGAATCGGCTGGCTGGTGGTCAATGGTCATTCCCTCACTGAATGCATTTGAAAATGGAGGGCAAGTTATTTAGTCCCAAGAATATTATTTTTGAATTCTAAGTTGTGCAGTATGGTGGGTGAAATACGATTTGTGCTGGTATTGTGTTAGATCATCAGCTTATAAATGGGAATCATGCTAATAACAAGTTCATCGGGTACTGAGTACAGTAGCCTTTTCGGGTATGTGATGCCGATGAGACTGGTCATGGTAGCACAATGAAGCGATGGTTCTCCAGAACTAGGTGGATAAATTAATTATGTCCAATAATATTATGCTTGAAGTATAAGAAGTGCAGTAAGATATAGGAATTGTGGTGAACGGGGTGGGATTGATGCTAATATGTATCTTACGTTGTGGTTATCGCTGTGGAATTCTGCTCCTAGTAGGTGTTGTTGTTGTTGTTGAGAATATTTTCAACTTTTAGTCGCCAATGCCAACACATGTGGAAGAAATTGGTGCAAAAGGCCTTCAATTTAAAGAGGCGATTTCAGTACACACCGGTTTAAGGCGCCTATGTGGGAGTTGTGCGACCAAGAGATTATAAATATTAAAAACGAGGGTGAACTCGAATCTCCATGTATATCAGTCACAGAAGCGTTTCTTTCAGTGTCACATTTACTCATTTACACCAGCTATGCGCCTTAAGAGGATGTAGAGGTGACGTGATTTTGGATGCAATACACACACCAAATTGCCGTATTAACAGCAGAACTAAATGACTGCATCATCATTGTGCCATATATGGCCCGATATACCGGGCATGTTGGGCGAGTGGCGGATGCGGTGCGACATTTGTGATTAGCTTAGCATGCTGATCATGATTATTATCCAAATATTATGAGTACTTCAGGAGAAATATCGTGATGATAGTTGGTAAATCACCAATTGAAACGAGCATATTTGATTTTTGAATGAGGAAATTAGAGCTGGATATGCTGTACCACGCTGTGAATTGTAGGTGAAATTTGTTTGCGAGCGTAAATGCGACCACCGGCCTCCTCCTCGGGCCGCCACAAACCTCAAGTGCGACCATCGGCCTCCTCCCCCTGGGCCCACCACAAACTCCACAAACTCAATACTTAGGTAAGCAAGGGGTGCCGTGGCTAGCGTATTGCCACCAACTTTTGTAGTGTTGCATGTAAAGACGATTTAATACAACGTGACACATTGCATGTTTCCCAAGAATCCTCAAGCAACATGAGCATTCCTCTGAAGCGCCTGCAGTAAAGTGCCGCCTACCCAATACCATAGTACCGTTACTGGTCGACGAACACTATATCTATAGTATGGGCGAATATCAATATAACATTTGTGATGGCGCGCAATGGTGAGTATTCCGCCAAACATGGAGACAATTATCTGGCCTATATGCACCCGCCAGTATATGATTATAACTGTAAAATAGTGGGCCCGTATGTGCAATGAGAGAACGCTATCACTTCCACTCAGATTGAGACACTTTATTCGCACCTATAGCTGAGCCCGCGAAGCTTTTGGACGAGCCTAAATAAGGAACCTGCGATGAAACCACCTGAGCGTGTCCAAGCTCCGACATTTTCTGTTAGGCACCTTCCATCCACTTGTACCGTGGACATACGTTCCCATTCCCCCGCCGAGTCATGCTCCTTGCCTCACCCACTTTGCTCTCAGTGACATGACATAATAGTTGTGCCCCCCCCCCCCCTCTGCACGACCCGGAAGCCAACTGCACAGTCCGCATGGTTGACGAACCGCCTTTACCTGACGCAGGAAAACTGTACGCCGAGGTCACCGCGGCCAAGGTCAGTCCTGCAGCGCTTTTGGATTGTCCGACAACGGCGCGGTCACTGTCAGTCCTACAGCGCTGTTGGACCGTCTCGACAACAGTCTGGATCACTACCAGTCGTACGGCGCTGTTGGACCGTCTCGACAACAGCGTGGTCACTGTCAGTCCTACAGCGCTGTTGGTCTGTCTCAACATCGCCGCGTTTGCCGTCAGTACCGCCACCACTGGTATCCGCTTCTCTCCCCACAATGTTGTTCCACTCACGGGAACGGATCAGTGTTCGATTTACTGGCTGGCGAAGATTTCTGGGATCATAGATATTGGGCCACGCGCAAAAAGATACGTGGGAATAAAGTACGGTAATGCTGGAACGAGCGACATCAGAGAAGTACTCAGCACGTCGACGAATTAGCAATGCACAATCGAAATAAGCATCTTATTATGAACTGTATGCTTGCATGCAGCTTGCTGTATGCATGCTTGCATACGGCCAGCACCATAGTTCAACATTTGCACAGAAACAGTCAATACGTCAGTGATCGAAGCTTTCATCTGGCGCTCACCTTGCCGATATCTGTGGCCACCCGCCATAACAAAAGGAAGCTAATATCCCACCTTTTATACATTTTGACGCAGTGATGGCAAGTATGAAAAAGCTTCATCCACCATTGGATACAAATGAAAGAGCTTCATGTACCCCTGTTCTTCTTCAAGTTGATCATCCCAAATGTTTTCCAACCGATGGAATTACTAGTATATCAGCGATAAAAAAACGCCAGCAAAGATAGAGGAATTTCTTTGCAAGGAGGAAGCTACTGAGTATAGAATGTTTGCACGTTCCGCCGATCCCCGAAATCCAGCAACACATCCAAAGGGGTGGAGTGGTTTGATAACACCAGAGTGCTGTTATATTTGTACTTCTACTTTCTCCCGTAATGGCTACATATCGATTGGGTATGTTCCCTAACGTACTGCTTAATTCCACTGGTGGTCACTCGAACTATCAGCATCAACGGACAGAACTCGTGGGTATTCTGGCCAGCAAACAAACGACAGACAAGAGTTGTATGAAGCGAAAGCGCAATCAATTCTGCATTCGATCAGATAAATGCCTGTCAGAAGAATGAATTTTGAAAGGAGTTAATGGTCTGAATTATCGGTGTCGTGTAATTTTTCGATTCGAAGCGATTCAACTCATCATTGCGACAGTGTTACATGACTCAAAGTCTCGGAAGTGAGAGGACATTGGCGGCGAGATGGTTTCTGAACCATGCCATCAGGACGTCCTGCCAGTGCCTTCCGAGCCTGCGATAGCGTGGCCTTGCATTACCTTCTGAGTAATGGCATCCGAATTTGAAACAACTGCAATCAAACTTGACAGACCACGGCGATCGCGGAAAATGCACTGATCCGAATCACTTCGGTCACGTTTCCCAGACATACGTCCCACTAATACTTGACATTCTCTAGCTGTGGCTGCCAGCAGTATTGCAGTTTGCAGCGCGGCGGTGTTCGTGCCGGAAGACTGGCGGGGCCTCGGCGGGCCTCGGCGGAGCCTCGAGGGGGCCGCGGCCGGGAGCAGACTGGAGCGGTGACTCCACGTGGCTGTTGCGGCTCACGTACTTCACGACCGACCACGCCTCGTGGCCGGTACCCGGATCACGGAAGACCGACCACCAGGGCAGTGCCGGCACAGACATGCATGCAGCAGGCTTAGACAAAAGTGGCACTTCGCACACCGGCTGCCGCTGCGGATTTCGATGGCCACCAGCTGCGAAATCGGTGCGATGACGACAAATGATGATAGAAGCAGTTCCGACAGCTTTGAATTGAGCGGAGGACTGTTCGCCACGCCGCCACCAGTGTGACATGGGTCACAGTGCTGCCCGATTCTCCACATGCAATTAGTGGCCATCCAAAGCACGGCAAAAATGACATAATCCCGTGCAAGCTGCTGTCCAGAGCATAGAAACCATAGTTATCACCGTAGTTACGGCACACATCGTCTGTTGTTGTTCTGTACGGCTGCACTGTCGTGAGCACAGAAACTATTGTCACCACCGTAGTTACGGCACCCATCCACTATTGCGTCTCTTTCTCTCTTTCTCTATCTGTCTCTTTATATATATATATATATATATATATATATATATATATATATATATATATATATATATATATATATATATATATATATATATATATATATATATATATATATATATATATCTCTCTCTCTCTCTCTCTCTCTCTCTCTCTCTCTCTCTCTCTCTCTCTCTCTCTCTCTCTCTCTCTCTCTCTCTCTCTCTCTCTCTCTCTCTCTCTCTCTCTCTCTCTCTCTCTCTCTCTCTCTCTCTGCGTATGTCTGCAGATGGCAAGAGAGCAACAACATCCAAGACGGTCAAGTGTTTCCCAACACCGGCCGTGGCTCCCCGGGCCGTGACCACCGAAGGCCGCCAAGTGTGGCAGTCACGACGTGTGCGCCAGTTGGGCCGCTTCCGGGTCAGTGTCGACGGCCGTCCGCGCCAGACCGGACCAGCAGACCGACGCACCACCGCCGCAGGCGTACAGAAACCCACACAGCCCACCAATGTAGGCCTGCAGCAACTACCACACCCGACTATTATAGGTCCGAAATTCTTACATCCCACCGTTAATGGCTTGGGAAGCACTCACAATACACCATTATACGTCTACAGAAACTCTAACATCACACCACCATGGGCCTACAAAAACTACCACATCCCACTATGATTGGCCTATATAAACTCTTATATCCCACAATTAATGGCCTGTAGAAGCTCTCACAACGCACCATTACAGGCCTTCAGAAACTCCTACATCTCGCCACCATTGGCCTACATGATCTCTCACATCACATCATTATGGGCCTTCAGAAACTCCTACATCTCGCCACCATGGGCCTACATGATCTCTCACATCACATCATTATAGGCCTTCAGATACTCCTACATCTCGCCACCATGGGCCTACATGATCTCTCACATCACATCATTATAGGCCTTCAGATACTCCTACATCTCGCCACCATGGGCCTACATGATCTCTCACATCACATCATTATGGGCCCACAAAAACCCCCACATCACATCGGAAAGAAGTGCGTTGCTATAGCAACCGACGGTAATCATTACAAATTACGTAATCACATACAAGTTACATACATAATCATTACAAGTTCTGACATTCTCCGGAATAATATGGCAAACACATCTTGGTTTTTCGATTCCTCAGAAAATCATCCGCCTATAAATACTACTTCCGTATGTAATTTATCACTTATGGATAAAACGCAGCTAAAATAGACACTCGTAAAATATGTGCACCCAGCAAATTCTTCTCGACTAATCATATTTTGAGCATGATATTTTCTACGTTTGGAATTTCAAAAGGATGAAGCATGACATCTGATCAAAACAGCGCATTTTCATCCATTTTAGGTATACAATATGTATATTTTCCTGACCTGCAACCAGTCCATTGTTCCTGTCAAACTATGTCTGCATATCATCACCTGCGTGAACTTCGACATCAACCTTTTGCTCAAGCTTAGTCACTCTGTATGGGCCTCTAGTAAGCGTATGAATTGTCAACTCTCAAGTCATGTAGTCAATGGTCTTTCAGCATTGTCGTTTGGTGAAGAACGGTCCATTACTTTAGAAAGTGCATACGGAAGAGGAAGAGCATGTTACGGTGCGACCAGAACCGTGGGAAGTTTCTGAACATTCCTTCCAAAACTCGCTCATGCAGCCGCTCTTGGCCAAGGTAGACAACAGGATTTGTTGGCGGTTTCTGTTTCATGAAATTTTTTGTCGCCCCCCCCCCCCCTTAAGATATCCTGGCTGCTCCCCTGCTTTCATAGGCCATGCGATCGCCTGAAGCGACCCGAACCCTGCTTGGCCAGGACAGGAGAGACCAACGCAGGATGACGTTCTAACTAGCTGAGCGAATATCGGGGCGAAATTCCTGCATTCAATCCTGTAGTGGATACTACAATTCGAACATGCAACCAATGGGTGGTGTGACATGGCGACATCCATGATTTTGGCAGTCTCCAAAATATATCCCAGTTCATCCCATCGCATCTATCTCGGAAGAGTTAGCATACGACTGGCGGTCATACTAGTCGCCCCGGC
This sequence comes from Ashinkailepas kermadecensis, assembly GCA_034440615.1. Classification (NCBI taxonomy): domain Eukaryota; kingdom Metazoa; phylum Arthropoda; class Thecostraca; family Neolepadidae; genus Ashinkailepas; species Ashinkailepas kermadecensis. The sequence goes on from JAOTOM010003452.1 coordinate 125,238, forward strand.
CAACGCCAGCAGGTGGCGATCAGACTATATAGGTGGCAGCACTATAGCGGTTAGGGAGGAATCAGATACGGCCATGGCCACGACTCCTGTGTTTGTGGATGGCGATGGCCATCTATCTCACTCTCTCACTATCTCACCCCTCACTCTCTCACCTTCTCACTCTCTCACAGCACCCACTCAGATTCTTCCACAACATCCTCCTGATTTATATTATTTAGCCTGGCATGAAATACCAACCTTGAAGCTTGGTAGCATCAACTTCACCATTCGTCATTTTCCGGAAGCTCTGTTCTGAAGGACACGCTTGGTAGAACACGTTTATAAGAACATTTTTGGCTAATTATAGATTGTCAGTGTCAGGCGAAGGTACATAAGTCTGATGATGCATTGATCTACACAGGGCTTACCTGCCTTTACAGGGCAGTTCTGAGCAATGCCTGGCAGCGCCTGCGGTTTGATGCCAGTGACATCACCTGGCCATGGATGATGTACGCCTGGATTGGAAACTCCGCGTCGGCGCCTTTGATCTGCGCGTATCAGCGGCACCAACCTGCCACCTAGCGGAGGGTAAGTAAAAACACGGAAACGCGGCCAATTTTAGGCCGTGCGCCTATGGGAGTTCGGGGTACGCATTTCGTATTGGATTTTTTTCTCAAATTGATTCAGCCACCCCAGGAGGATTGCATCTGCCTTTCATGATACAGAATTGATCAAGGAACCTTACCATTCTTTCCTTATTGATTTATTACGTTCCGTTCCGAAGTTGTCGTGATGCGAAGTGAATGCATCTGTGAGAGGGAGCCCATTTCGACGAAAGGGTCGGCCCACCGATGTTGATTTCTTAAAAGTATCGGAGGGGGCCAAGTACATGAAAGCAATAGGCAGACCAAAATGAATAGGGGGTCACATTGCATAGGCTCCCATGTTAGAAGTTGAAATTATTGCGGGTGGGGGAAGCAAGCATTGAGGGGGCAGTTTCACCCTCAAAGATAAGAATGGGCGATTCTGCTTTCGCCCACACCCTCCTTGCTCTCTAGATATGTGGCTTATATGTTCTATATTAGAATGGGTGAGTACAGACTTCGGCGTACCACCCAATCCGCAAAGAGGATTGAGCGGAAGTTCCATGGAGGGTACAAGCCCCCTCCCCTTACACCATACCACTGACAAATTTATGATTTTGCCAAGGAGGCGTCATTTCTCCAGAGGGGCGGCTCTTTGTCCAGAACATTTGGACGGAGTACACTCCGATCTCCCAGAGGGGCACCATTTGTTTTTGTCTGGGTGCCTTTTGCCGAAATTTTCGCGCCGTGCGTTCGGACTATCAGAGGACTGCCGTTCCCAGGCCAAGGAGCACGTTGCGCTGAGAAATTCGAGGGAGGGGGTACACTGGAGCCTCCAAGAGAGGCGTCCTTCGGGTCATAAGGGGCGCAACTTTCACTTCCTCCCCTTGGATCAGTCCTTGCAACATACCCTAGCTGGCAACGCCACAACCTCTCGCCGATTCGCTACCACTTGCCAGTCGTTCGACTCAGGGGTTTTGTTTTATATACCTTTGAGGGGGAACTGCCACCTCAATGTTTGTTTAACCCACCCACTGGCGGATCCAGGGAGGGGCCATTCCGGCCATGACCCCCCCCCCCTGAAGCGCTTAAAGGTGGGGGGGGGGGGCATAGTGTCTTCCCCCCCCCCCCACGAAACCAACAGAAATCAACTAAATTAAAGTGCAGTAACCTTTACCGAGGTAACAAAATAGCGTCTGGATGAAAGAATCTCCAATTTTAAAGGAATTTTGTATAAATGTTTGGAAGCCGGTATGGTAGCATAGCAGATTCTGACACACATCGAGGGTTCCATGCTGATCAAGTTCTGCTTACAGCAATAGTTAACAAAATCGTATCCGCCAGTGTGTGCACGTGCACGAACGTTGACGTGGTACAAGACGTTGTACCACGTCTTTTGTACGTGAACGTGAACGTTTTGGCAAACAATATAAAAAATCCGGTAACATAGAAACGATGGAGGTAGGCTGGGGCCCCTACACAGGAAATTATGTTGTCATTAATTTTTTTTTTAATGTGCCCCTTTGCCAAATAGTGGTCGAAATCCGGTGCTTTTAACCAAAAATAGTGGGAGAATGGGCACCCTCCAAATGCGTTCGACCCCTCCCTTGATGCATTTCCTAGGTACGCCACGGGGAGGGGGAGGGGGGGGGGGGCTGACGCCGAAAACCGAAAGTTGGCCCCCTCCCCAAACTGGTGGGCTAGATCCGCCAGTGAACCCACCCCCGCAATTATTTCAACTTCTAACATGGGAGCCAATGGAATGTGCCCACCAATTAATTTTGGTTTGCCCATTGCCTTCATGTACTTTGACCCGTCCAATCATTTCAAGATCAAGAAAAAGATTCAAGATGAAGATCATCAAGATATCAACATCGGTGGGCCGACCCTTGGGGTGAGGTGGGCTCCATCTCACAAATTGCTTTACTTCACACCACGACAACTTCTGAACGGAGCGTAATAAGTCAACAAGGAAAGAACGGTAAGGTTACTTGATCAATTCTGTATCATGCAAGGCTGATGCAATCTTCCTGGGATGGCTGAATCAATTGGACAAAAAATCAATACTAAATGCGTACCCTGAACTCCCATAGGCGCACTGCTTAAAACCGGCCGCGTTTCCGTGTTTTTACTTACCCTGCAGCTGAGTGGGCCGATACGCAAACAGCTGTTAGTTTCCAATCCAGGCGTACATGATCCATGACCTGGCAGCGCCTGTCGGTCGATGCCAGGTGCTGCCAGTGACATCCCCTGGCAGCGCCTGTCGGTCGATGCCAGGTGCTGCCAGTGACATCCCCTGGCAGCGCCTGACGGTCGATGCCAGGTGCTGCCAGTGACATCCCCTGGCAGCGCCTGACGGTAATCACTGGACAGCAGGCACTCGAGTAACATGCCAAGTGGAGGAGCAATTACCCCAACCTCTCCAGTGATCGGACTTCCTCATGTTCAAGGCTAAGATCAGCTAAGCTAGCAAATTACTATATTTTTTTCGGTATATTTCTGTAGCATGGAGCACATGTCTCTCCCCCGCCCCTCGCCCAGCTAAAAGCTATGAAACGGGTCCATGCTGGATAGGCCTCAAACCCGCTGTCATGTCTTGTTCAGTTTCAAAAGCTCCTGAATGTGGCCACCTTTTGTGGACCAAAACCATCGTTTCTTTAAATAACTTGGCGATGCAGATGTATCTCGATAAGGAGAAGAAATGTCCCTTGGTGTTCGGAAGCGCTACTAGAGCTACCGAAACAATGATTGAGGTCTGCTGTGCGGGAAGCCAGGAGCAAACTATTCCATGATAACAACCAGCCTGCTAAGAAATCCAGCTCAGATTCATGAATCAGCTATGGCTGTCCTAAGAATGGTGTCGCATTGACTCCCGAAATGCTTCGTGAAATAGCTGGTAGCAAACATTTCTGAATATATGCACCGTTGTTAGAAAGAGAGAGGTAGAAGGCAAGCTCAGACCAGTTGTATATTTTGCAAAGCAGACAGCCAGGCAGGAAGAGAGCAAGCCGAAACCTGCAGCCAACCCTCCACCAGGAGGCCCAGTTCGCAAGGGTGACTAGAAAAGACGAGGAAAATTGATGAATATTGTCCATTGTGTGCATCACTGTCCAAAGACACTGGAAAGATGGTCTATAGATGAATAGGTGCACAAAATCAACACACTACACCTCTCAAAAAGACTTAGCTAATGCAGATGGTGAAGGGATAGAATGGATCACCAAGCAACAGGATACAATTACACGACATCTAACGCAAATCACCAAGCAGAACGCAAACCAAATAGCATCAGAATTGAAAAGAACCCAACATGTGAGTTTGGACCATGCGAAGCAATACTCATTTCATGTATACGGATTTGCGATTCTTTAAATTCCTTTTGTGTAATTAGCCGGAAGGCCTGATTTCTAAGCAGTATTTGCCAGCGGACCTTCATCTAACAGAGGATATTTCGCTGCCATAGTTCCGTAAATGAGGATCATACTAGAAGAGTGTATCAGTGCAATAATATTGGCTGCCGAAGGGTTCTTTGAAGTGCCTGGCTCTTCTGTTCGGTAAACGTCGCTGCTTGGTGTCAAGTAATTCCATACTTCTGCTATGGAAAGTCTCCAATAATCTCTTCTGCATTAAAGCCAATATGTTTGCAGCTCAGATCCATCAGCTTGATGCTTTCTAGACCATTCAAACTGGTGTATTATTACATCTGGAATGACACCCCGCAATAGGTCTAAAGGTTCGAAAACTTTTGCTAAATGTCTAGTGTGCACCTTTAAATGTTCTCTGTGTGTTGGTCTGGATGAGATAACCCAGCCAGTGGTGATTGGCCTCTGTGCCATTGTGTGTTTGTCTGGGCGCTATGGCCTAGCCAGTGGTGATTGGCCTCTGTGCCATTGTGTGTTTGTCTGGGCGCCATGGCCCAGCCAGTGGTGATTGGACTCTGTGTCATTGTGTGTTGGTCTGGGCGCTATGGCCCAGCCAGTGGTGATTGGCCTCTGTGCCATTGTGTGTTGGTCTGAACGAGATAACCCAGCCAGTGGTGATTGGCCTCTGTGCCATTGTGTGTTGGTCTGGGCGCCATGGCCCAGCCAGTGGTGATTGGACTCTGTGTCATTGTGTGTTGGTCTGGGCGCTATGGCTCAGCCAGTGGTGATTGGACTCTGTGCCATTGTGTGTTGGTCTGGGCGCTATGGCTCAGCCAGTGGTGATTGGCCTCTGTGCCATTGTGTGTTGGTCTGAACGAGATAACCCAGCCAGTGGTGATTGGCCTCTGTGCCATTGTGTGTTGGTCTGGGCGCCATGGCCCAGCCAGTGGTGATTGGACTCTGTGTCATTGTGTGTTGGTCTGGGCGCTATGGCTCAGCCAGTGGTGATTGGACTCTGTGCCATTGTGTGTTGGTCTGGGCGCTATGGCTCAGCCAGTGGTGATTGGCCTCTGTGCCATTGTGTGTTGGTCTGGGCGCCATGGCCCAGCCAGTGGTGATTGGACTCTGTGTCATTGTGTGTTGGTCTGGGCGCTATGGCCCAGCCAGTGGTGATTGGACTCTGTGCCATTGTGTGTTGGTCTGGGCGCCATGGCCCAGCCAGTGGTGATTGGACTCTGTGTCATTGTGTGTTGGTCTGGGCGCTATGGCCCAGCCAGTGGTGATTGGACTCTGTGCCATTGTGTGTTGGTCTAGGCGCCATGGCCCAGCCAGTGGTGATTGGCCTCTGTGCCATTGTGTGTTGGTCTGGGCGCTATGGCTCAGCCAGTGGTGATTGGACTCTGTGCCATTGTGTGTTGGTCTGGGCGCCATGGCCCAGCCAGTGGTGATTGGACTCTGTGCCATTGTGTGTTGGTCTGGACAAGATAACCCAGCCAGTGGTGATTGGCCTCTGTGCCATTGTGTGTTGGTCTGGGCGCTATGGCCCAGCCAGTGGTGATTGGACTCTGTGTCATTGTGTGTTGGTCTGGGCGCTATGGCCCAGCCAGTGGTGATTGGACTCTGTGCCATTGTGTGTTGGTCTGGGCGCCATGGCCCAGCCAGTGGTGATTGGACTCTGTGCCATTGCGTGTTGGTCTGGACGAGATAACCCAGCCAGTGGTGATTGGACTCTGTGCCATTGTGTGTTGGTCTGGGCGCCATGGCCCAGCCAGTGGTGATTGGCCTCTGTGCCATTGTGTGTTGGTCTGGGCGCTATGGCCCAGCCAGTGGTGATTGGCCTCTGTGCCATTGTGTGTTGGTCTGGGCGCCATGGCCGAGCCAGTGGTGATTGGCCTCTGTGCCAATCACCACTGGCTTGGTTATCTCGCCCGGATCAACACACAATGCATCAACACAGCATGTCGGACCGACCGAGGGCCTCCAGTGAGCGAGCTGGTGGCAGCCGACCTCTCTCCCAGGGTCAGGGCTGCTGAGCGGATGTCACGTTCCCACCATTATGACAAATGACAGAATTTCAGACTTACGGGAGGCAGCTAATATTCCCGGCCATAAATTCCACTGAGCTGATGCAGAAGTGAACTCGGTCGGTTGCGTCGTGATTGGAGCCATGCATCATTCGAGGGGCCTACAACCTGCTTTGGGTAATGTCCTACCGGCTGAAATGTGAGAGCAATGTGTGGGAGTTGAGCATGATATGGAATACCGGTCAGAGCCAGTGGGAAGCATTTGAGTTGTCGTCAGACTATATACATTGACTTGTCCAGGAGCTATTTTTCATTTTCCTCTGGAGAGACCGGAAAATCTGGGATATTTTCTTCATTTTGTAACTCTAGAATTTGCATGCCTATGGGAGGGAGCAATGTTGGGCATGAGTATTTTATTCATGATGCGTGAAACGAAATCGAGCATAATTTTGACTCACGGTAATTTCACTCAACACGTGCCGCGTCAGCAGGCTGAAATTACCGCATCCGTTGTGTCTGCCAGCATGTGCAGTACAGTACCTCACCGGCACATGGTGGTCAGGGTAGCAAATTCATTTGAAGTCGGGGTGTCGGGAGGGAACATTATTCCTAAAGCGTAGCGTCGTAATGAGAAAGCAGTGATGCAAAAAGAACATGGGTGCGACCCACTGTATGTGATGGGTTAGCACTCTACTGCCCGCTTTTGTGTGCAATGTTGCTGCCGACGGAACGCGGACTCTCCTTTGTTTTGACATGATTCAAAATAATGCATATATTTTTGTTCTTGAGTGATAGACACAGGCACGTATTCGAGTTTTTACGTTGACATTTCATGAATAATATTAATGACAGGCGTGAAAAGAAAAAGCATTTCACGGAGTTTAATCACAATTTTCACTTGTAAAATGTGGCACAGAGTGATTCGGTCCGAATTGTGGAACTCTCGTGGCTACACAAAACAGCCGACTCTGCATACCGCCCATTCTTTTTCAGCCCGGTTCACACACACACACACACACACACCTGCACACCTACACACAAACACACACACACACACACACCGCGCCCGTTTTGGGTTTTACGTCCGTCGGACGTCCGTCGGACGTCCGTCAGACGTCCGCAAAGACGCCTGCGGCCATTCGTTTCCGACGGGCATGGAGTGCAACGGCGACTTCGGAGCGACAGTTCACGTCCGTCCGACGTCCGTAAAAAATGGGAATTGTTTCGACTTTTGCGCCACAAACTCATCTCCGACATGCGTCGAGAGCGTGACTGGACGTAGTGCCCTTGGCTCTCCACTTCTGTACATTCCGTTGTACCCCCCCTCCATTTCCTCCATGTAGGCATTGGCCATCGAGTACCGAATGGTTTTCAGAAATTGACGACACTGATGATGGTTAAATATGATCGATAGCACAGATAAGTACCTTCATTCGTAAATAACTCCAATATCAAACTAACTTTACTCGATGATGCTGCAGACATTAAAAGGCAGCTGCCGTCCAGCTAACCTAACCTTCTCTTCTGTGCTCCATGTATCTTCAGAAAAGCCAGCTTCTAACGGCGCAATTGGCACGACTGCGCCAGAAACGCGCAATTTACGTCCGTGAGGACCGGGTGGAATGGAGTGCCCCTGCATTTCTACTTGTTTCCATCCATCCGAGACGGACGTCTGACAGACTGAAATCCGGGCACTTACCTAAAATACACCTCGGTAGCTTCCACGCTCAATGCACTAGAACACACATTTGTCATGCAAAACTCACAACCATTTCATTTAAAGCATAAAGGAATCGTACATGATTCTGAAGTAATTTGTTCAGCTCAATGTGATTGGAATGCACACGCCTTGCAGTGTCCATCTAGGCTCCTACCTAGGAAGTTGCACACTCAATGAAGCACAGCCATGGGTTGACAGCCATGCACAAGCCATGCCATGCCTTGCAAAGACAATGTGATTTGTCTCCAACTGCTTCAGATTTGACTCTGCTGCGCTGCTTTTATAGATGCCAGCCAATCTGTTATCCAATTTGCGTCCGTTTATATTTACCAAACTCTATCGACTCCGCTGCGTTATTCGTACCAAACGGTATCCGTACGAATATTAAATCCGTGTTATGGTCAAGCGTTCATCAATTTCTGATAAGAAGTACAATTGACATGTGTATAATCCTGAATAAACAAATAATATTAGTTGGCATGTGGTCATGTAGGTCGCATTAAAGGAGGAATGTGGTCAAGTAGGCCGCATCAACAGAGGCGTGTGGCCATGTAGGCCGCAATAAAGGAGATGATGTGACCATGGAGGCCGCATTAAAGTAGGCATGTTGCCATGTAGACCACAATAAGGGGACATGTGACCATGTAGGCTGCAATAAAGGAGACATGTGGCCATGCAGGCTGCACTAAAGGAGGCATGTAGCAATGTAGGCAGCAATATTTTGGAGAGAGGAAAACGTTTCCCACGAAAAAAAAAGACTGGCCCTAAGGCCTTCCTATCACATTAATAAATTATTCGCTTGGGGGAGGTCGGTGCAGCTCATGGCGCATTGGCCATGTATCAGATGAACATTAGGTAAGTGGGGATAATTTTCAAGGATACCAACGGCTATAAAATACCGGTATTGCCGGTCCCGGTGTTCGGTATCCCTCAACCAGATGGCAAACTGACTGGTACTCAGCGGGCTGTGATCTTTCGCCAGCTGTGTGCACCACAGTCAGCCATGAAGGCTTGGCGAGGGATTTATGCAGAAGACAATGAAGTATCACATTCAGGGCAATCAGGAACTTTCTCGAGGAGACGGGGGAAGCAGAGTCTGGAGAGACATTGTCGGCAACACGGCAGTGAGCAATACATTTTTTTTCTTGCAAATGTGGAGGCTGGATCCCGCTGTACCCACGGGTAGAATCCGAGTTCGGTGTGTGTTGCCACAAAGTAGATCACGCAGTAGCTGGGACGTATGACATATTTTGAATTTTTTTGTCGAGTATGTGATAGATCGGGAACTTTGGTTTTCGAACAGTTTAAACAAATAAAGATAAAATCGGAGCCATTCACTACAACATGGCATACTGAAATGCTATTAGGCTGGCTGCCAGTGCTCGACCAGGTGGCTCAAATATTTAGTGGTTCAATGGTTTTCTCACTTGCGTTGTGCCTTGAGGTATATTATCATGGGATGGTGGGAGTGGAATTTCATTCCAAATTGCCGAAGACAAGAATAAATAGCAACTACAGCTGAATGACCCTTTCCATGTCGCTTTTTTTTCTTCTTTTTTTAAAATAAATTTAATCCGAGTTCTTGTTGGAGTGGCTTTATGAACCAGGGTCCTATTGCTAAGCAGAGCTTGTTGCGTGAACCCTGGCCCCACCATCCGATCCATTAATCTTTTCTAAAGCATTGCAGGTATTTACATGCAGTCATCTGGCGTTGATGAACAAAAAGGCATGCTTTGCCGTGTGTTGAATTTCCTCAAGCAACAATGCACCCCGAAGAGCTTGCACACTCGTTGCGAGGTCACTTTTTAAATTTCAAGTAGTTCGCGAAATAAAGAAGTAGTGGAATGCGATTACGATGTTCGAATGAGTATCAATATTCTTCTAACGAAAGAACACCATTGTTGCCACAACCCTCCCCCGCAAAATGAAGATTGGGTGAGAGGAGAAAGAAGCATTGTAAACGGTGGGCACCTATCAATGTTCAGCTGGAGAATACTGGCGTTGGAGCAAGATAATACAACTAATTTTTCGCTGAAAGCACTTCATTACAATTTCATATCGCACATTTGCCTAACCATTCGTCGGGACTCGCGAATAAACAGAAGTTCTAGTGGTATTTACATAGACTCTCATACCCGTCCCACCTTCCACTATCCTGTGATATGAATCTCTGCTTCTGCTGCAGTTCTAGATGCCCAATTTGTTTCATTTAATTAAGACGAACTTATACATCAATCACTGTGGTGGCTGGTCCACGTTACGAGAAGTAAAGCCAGCGCCATTACAATCGCCGCAGACTTTCCCCGTCCACGCGCTACTTTGGATTATTGGACCTTGATGGACGAGGAACAGAAAACCGGGAACTTACCGGAACTAAAACGTGGAAGCCAAAGTGATACGTTTGTCCGATGTGGATTGTGATGAAGCCATCGGGTTCAACGACACTACGTGTAAGGATGATGGAGATCTTTCGGGGTGGATGGGGTGGGGATGAACAGGGGGTGACTGAGGAAGTAGTGAAAACTAGGATGTGATGAAGCTCGGAGGGATGTTAGTGAAGCAGTCGGTGTTATGCGTATTGCGACGAGTGAGAAGCTCGCTGAGGAAATCTCCCCCTTCGAAAAAATGTTGATATAATAGCATTACGATCTTGTGGAAATACACGCCACCTCCACGTCTAAGGGAACCATTGAAGTAACCGGAATTCGATCTGCCACAGGTTGAACCGAGAATGGCATAGAAGACGCTCCAATCGCCAGGGCCGTTGTTATTTGCAGAACATTCCCGTCGATCACTACTGAATTGTCACGAGCACATGGGCAGCGCAACACTTCCGAATACGAAGCGATCAGGAAGACTTACGACGTGTTTTGTTCTTTAAGTGGGTTTCTCACATACCAAAACGTCAAAAAAGCTGACCAATATTTGCGTATGTTTTCCTAATCGCATCGTATTCGGAAGACTCGCTGTTCATGTAGACAGGTTGTTTTTGTCTATGCGTTCGGTAACTGACAAGCAGCCGGTGTTGTCTCCAGCTCAGGATGTGTGTACCAACCTGTTATTCGGACAGGGACTCGGCACTTCATTGGCTGTCACAGCAGTGTGGACGTACCAGCTCCTGTCGGGGCATCGAGTTAATGTCCGAGCTGAAGCGTAACTCGTGGCTGGGCTGAAGCCGAGCCGGAGCCCGAGCCGGAGCCCCAGCCGGAGCCCGAGTCGGAGCCCGAGCCGGAGCCAGAGCCGGAGCCAGAGCTGGAGCCCGAGCCGGAGCCCGAGCCGGAGCCCGAGCTGGAACGGCGAAAAACCACGAATCGTGATGTCTTGAGCGCCTGGTATCTATGGCAAAGATCGAGCCACTTATGCCCAATGTCAGGCTTGCAGTGGCCCCCTCCCGCCGCAGCCTTGAGCGAGGGGAACCAGTTATGCATTGTGGGTGGGGAGTGGCATGTCTGACTGGGTGACGTCATCACTGACTCCGCCCTCTTGAGAAGTTGCAGGCGGTCTTGTTGAGTTGAGCAGTTTCTTCTGTTGCGATGGTCTGCCGTGCCTTTGAATTACGACACTGGTGTGAAACAATACCGGGAAAAAGAAAAACATAAAACAATTATTTACGCCAGAGATGGTTGCGACGCTTGAAAGCAATCGCTGGGGAATTGTGGCGCGTCGAAGAGTAAATGGAGGTACAAACAATTTGAAAGCGCGATGACATCTCGGCTAACTGCTAGTTTGACATGTATTTTATTCATGTACTACCATCTCCCTTTCATTTTTCTTAAGTGAACTTGCATGCCCTCCCCCTCATCGCTATCACCGACCGATTCTGTCTTAATCAGAAAGAAGAAAGCAAACTTATGCGTCCATTTGGAGGCGCAATAAATGAGTGTACGTCACCATCGCCATTCGCGGATCATGGCTGGTGGTGATGAGTATGGCAATCAGGCTCCGCTAACGACCATCTGGCAGTCCACGTAAAGCTACCAAAGTCGCCGGCACAGCTCCCTACATTCGCTTTACCGTGGGACACAACTATGAAGTTCATATTGGTGTGCCTCCTTTCTCGCTATTCGTCCCATCCGTTGAGCCATTGCGGCTTATTTGTGGGCCCGTGTAGGCCTGCTCATCGGCCTGTGGAGGAAGGGCAACATGCGGTTCCTGAAGCTTGATCGTCATATTTGTATCGATGGAACAAGTATTGTGATAACATGTGCATCATGAAACACCAGCCCTAAGAACATAGCGTGAAATCGCAGATCCAGGTGGGCGGGGGGGGGGAGGGGGCTCAGCCGGGCCATGTCCCCCTTTGAACCTGGAAGGTGGAGGCTTCATATATTCCCCCTCCACCACCTTACGCTCACAATCTGGGTTATCTCGGCCAAGGTGAATTTTGTCAAGGGTTATCAGGGCCAGGGAAAGCATTTGTGAGTATAGGCATCGGTCGTCATATACGGTTCCCAGGTTCAACATGGAACCATGTCTCTCATGCCCATAATGCTTGAAAGGATATGAGCTAGCATATGCATGGGATGGCTTAAGAGCGTAATTTGGCGATACTGTTCATCTTTCTATGATCAAGTGTGAAGCTTCAACTAGTTCTGACGCGCACATTATTCCTTCCAATTTTAGCCCTATGCCAGTTGTCTATTACATACTTTCTCAGTCTGGCACCAAAAAATGAACATTCAGCACTATCACCATAAAATGCACCTCACCCAGTCAGAAAGGTGGGAGAATTGCTCCTCACGCATATAATTATCAATCAGCGCTAGTCGGGAGTTCCATCGATATGCTCACTGAAGGGTAGTCTGGAAGGCGTGTGGATCTGACCTTGCTACTCGGATATCGCTATCGTCCAAGGCAGGTCAGGTCAGGTTATTTGCCTACTCGCCCAAACACACCGTAATATGTACCTACGAATTTCGTGTATCAAAAGTGAAACTGCGAAATGTTAGTGGTCCTCAAACGCATTAAATTGAGCCTCGCAGTGCACAACAATCAGCATCACTACTTTTGCAACGAAATGGCGACCAGGGCAAGGAGTGGTCAAAACCAAGCTAGGCGAAGTCAAAGCGGAATTAGGCGATCTTAACTGAAGTGTGGCCCCGGTAGAGAGTTCTTGAAGGATACGTAGAGAGTTCTTGGAGGCGTGTTCGAATTTTCGTCTTTTCTTAGCATGCTTGGCTTCTGCCGTTCTTGTCTTTGAACAGTCCTTGCCGTTCTTCGCCAAATCTGGCAGCCAATGCTGGAAGGCTATTGGTTTTGGCCAGGCCATGAGGCTTGAGAGTTTTTAGTTCAGATCATGCTTACCAGATGCGCTTCCAGGGGTCTAGCTAAGGGGGTAGGTGATTTACTGCAGAAACTCACGTAATTTGTGACATCGAAAAAGTTGTCGGGATAGTATCAGCCTTAAAGTAGGTGCTAAATGTTGTTGGGAGATGTGAGCCGGTCTTAGATAATTTATAAACTAGATGTTGGTCAAGAGCGGCTTCGGGCGACTCGGTGGAAGGACATAGCAAGTCTTTCTTGGTCTAATTCCGTCATTTGGTTCGAGATATTGCCTGCCGACTATATAGCACCTACTTTAAGGCTGATGGATGGAGTGTTTGAAAGCATATAGCTTGCATCCCTGTCATGGCAAGGGCCGACGCAGAGTGGGTATGACGGGGGTTCAGTTTGGTCCTGCGGCCCTACGGGTACTTAAAATCATGTAATTCGAGGTGTTCCTTTCTCCTGCATGCACATTATAGTGATGATATTTGGGACACAATTCGTAAGTTAAGACATGATATTGTTCTCAGAGATGGTCCCAGTTTAGCTCGTCGGAGGCATTCTTTTACCAAAATATGTCAATTTATATATATGCTCGCACTTTTCCTCACTTACATTGACACTAATCGTTACCGAGTGATTATATCAATGCATTTTTGCTTTAAACCAATTTGATCATCAATGGTGGCTCCTGAAAAGACTAAGGTGGTGATATGTGTTGTATTCACGCCTTGTTTTCATATGCAGAAAGATAGGCGTCTAGTTGCTATCTGAATACTTGAATGGAAGCTTTATCATTTTTTTGAACAGGCTATAATCTATGATACTAGCAGGGGTGGTAGCAGACGAACATCTTCTTTCGGGGAAGGAAGGTTTTCTTCCAATGTCCATTTTAGGAATTGGGCTAATTTCGGTTGCGTCTAAATGGGCTTGTGAGCAGAAGCCCCATCCTGATGTTTCTGGCTCCGCCCCTGAAGACAATTTAAATGAATGTTGAAATTTGAATGAAGGAAGTTATTGCAAATTTTTGCATGCCACAAATCAGGCATGTATCAGGCGGATATTTGATTTCATTATCCACATCAAATTAGCTCCCTTTTCCAATTTTCTGATTCCGCCATTGCCAAAATGTTTCATTGCTACGTCACCTATTTTTTAAACCTGCATTATCCTTGTTGAGTACAGTACAACTCTGTTGCTAGAATTGCGAGCAGCATAAGAAACAAAACATCCTCAAATACTAAATCAATTTTGCATGCCCTGGACTCGACTATTATTATAAAAATGAATGCATTCTCACTTGAACTAAGCGACCCTTCCTTGGCTGTAGAATCACATTTGGTATGACGAAATCGGTCTTTAAGTGCACTGTTAGTATGTCTGCTCTCGAAATTTCCCGACTTTCTCCCATTTTGGTTCCGGTATTTTGACTCTTTCTAGGGTTTCAAAATGCTATTGTGCAGAAATGTAGTGCATGTCACAAGGAGGCGACTTCCGTTTCACCAAAGGTCGGCCTGTTAGTGTATAGATCTCAGAGGAGCACCATGATCGCCCCCCGTGCATTTCTTGGCCGATCGGAACCCCCTCCCCGAAGTATGGTTGATGAGGCCTAATGCCTGAATATCTGCTCGTTCCATCTTGCTGGACCTGGTGATGATATCAGTGCGCGCTCCGGTGTCCTGGTTTCCGTCGACATGGCTACTGTTCATTAGAGCTTCTGACATCAAAGGAAATTGTGTATAGATTCAGGTAGTGCCTGGGTACGTCAGGATCGGCACATATTGGTGGTGTTCCGCTGTACCTGAGCACGTGCCACTGGTTCCGCCGTCCTTCCAGCATTTTGTAATCGTACAAGGCCTAAAATAAAGGCCTAAAAAGTATATAAGGCCTAAAATGTTTGTCTTGTCTCAACTGAAAGTTGTCAAAAACAGTGATTGCCAACCATAGGAGAAGATATACTATGGATAATTCAGGCTGCTCAAGGGGATGTGAGAGTATGCGAAGATCAAGACTTAGCAAAGTACAAATTAGTTCGGAAGTAACGCTTATGTGCTTTGCTCTGTGATAGGCGGAACACGGCATTTCAAGGTACTGCACGAATTAAAGGCAAAATAAGCCGAAATAGCTTTAAAACGGCTAGTCTAAGCTGTTCATCGCGTGCCTTTTTGCGGAGTGAAATCCGAAGAAAAAAAACATAAAAATAAGTGCATACCAAACTGGCTCTGACCTGAATGAACAAATCCATCGTTAGTTATGGCACAGAGCATTTAGGTTCATTATGCATCATAGACCTGCCCAAAATGTTTTAGGAAGTATCCTTCAGATATATATATATATATATATATATATATATATATATATATATATATATATATATATATATATATATATATATATATATATATATATATTGGATTGGGCCCATCACCATTACAATTTACAATATCAACATCACCTTGCTGACGCGACATTGGATGAGGACCAATGAGCAGAATGACTGGTGACTTAGCGATGCACGGAGACGTCTTGTATTACTTCGGCGACAGTCTCGTTAATCACCAGGGCAGAATGTTTGTCACCGCAGCTGGAGGTGCCGCAAAACAGCGGCTGCGGCACGCGTGCTGCGCACAGAGACGGGTTGGGAGGGGTGATGGCGGCCACGTGCGACATGTGGCAACTGTGGTCACGTGTGACGGGTGGGAACTGTGGTCACGTGTGACGGGTGGGGACTTTGGTCACGTGTGACGGGTAGGAAATGTGGCCACGTGTGACGTGTGAGAACTGTGGTCACGGGTGACGTGTGAGAACTGTGGTCACGGGTGACGTGTGAGAACTGTGGTCACGGGTGACGGGTGGGGAATGGGGTCAGGTGTGACGGGTGGTAAATGGCGTTTGTGTCCAAGTGTGGCGGATGGGAACTGTGGTCACGTGTGACGGGTGGGAACTGTGGCCACGTGTGACGGGTGGGGAATGGGGTCAGGTGTGACGGGTGGTAAATGGCGTTTGTGTCAAAGTGTGGCGGATGGGAACTGTGGTCACGGGTGACGGGCCCGGCACACGTGACCACCGTCCTCCAGCCGTCACGTGCGATCGCAGTCCACACCGCTGTTAACATATGGTTGGAAGTGCGTGGCTATACACATACTAATGGGGATGCTAAATCGTGAGTGCTTGCATGACTGATATACATCGAAGAAGCATTGCGATGTTCTGTGCTGCAAATGCTTGCCCTCGCTAGCCCAGCGTCTCTAATGACTCCGCATAGAAATCATTCAACATTTCTCTATACCATTTACTTATCGACAATATAGGCTGTTTGCTATTACATACTCTGCACCAAAATCCTGGAACAGCATAATTTGCAAAATATTTCCCAGAATAGAACAGGTGCCAAGGAAAAAAGCACTGCTAAAGAAATGTCTTAGACGTTACTTTATGGAATTATACAAATCAAACGAAAACTGAAGACAGTATCTAGTTCATATAATTCATAAAGATAACTAAGAAAATTACACCTTGCCATGGAGGATGTTATTGTTGATGATATATGGCAACACAGAAAAGTATGATGTGCCTGAATGAATGTTTTTTTGTTTGTTTTGTTTCTTTTTGTGATGGAGGATTTTGTTAGGTTCGTATTCACCCGTGCATTTTCTGCATGAGTTATCTCTGTTTGAATACTTTCATCTTTTCTGTACTCCCCCTAACCTTTCATCTTGTGACCCTGAGAATTCCGTGAGCGCTACTAGCTTGCTACCTGTCCACGGTTTTCCCAGGGTCTCATTTCCTTTCCACTAATTGGTGGTGGTCTATCTGCAAAAAGAAAAAGAAAATACAGAAGGGATGATAATAGTATTGATATAATCACATTCTGTTGTATCTCTTGCTTGCATCCCGAGGCACCCATGTGTCGGCTGTCCTGATCTATGGGCAGCTCACCTTGGGAAGCCCCACATTGAAAGACCCAATGAAGTTGCATACAGCCTAATAGGATAGGCTGCTGCTGCATCTGATATGGGGACGACAATTAAAAAAATAGAAAAAAAATTGGTATTGGTGACCCGAGCCAACCCGACCCGACCCGACCCAGCGCCTTTAACGTCGCCGTATACTGGTATTGGTTACCCCAGTGGATCCCATCTGACCTGACCGACCGCCGGGCTTCTGGGACCATAGTACATGCAAGGGCGTCGCCACCGGGGGGGCAGCGGGGGCAATCGCCCCCCCTGTCGTGAAACCTGGGGCCCCCCCTGAAATTTGAGGAGGCCCCTATCCGCAAATGCACAGCAAAAAAGGTGAGCAAGGAGGCCGACGGGACAGAAGATCATGCTGTCAATGAGGCCTCAAGACTGACGAGGCCCCCAGGAAATATAATCAGGTCTCTATAAGAGACGTAGAACAGAGATTGGGAGGAGGCCCCCCAGGACGAAAAGGAGGCCCCATGACGAAAAGGAGGCCCCCATGACGAAAAGGAGGCCCCAAGACGTAGAACAGAGATTGGGAGGAGGCCCCCAGGACGAAAAGGAGGCCCCTCCCCAGGACGAAAAGGCCCGAGGACGAAAAGAAGGCCCCAAGACGTAGAACAGAGATTAGAAAGAGGCCCCCAGGACGAAAAAGGGGCCCCCAGGACGAAAAGGAGGCCCCCAGGACGAAAAGGATGCACCCAAGGACGAAAAGGAGGCCCCCAAGACGTAGAACAGAGATTGGGATGAGGCCCCCAGGACGAAAAGGAGGCCCCCAGGACGAAAAGGAGGCCCCTAAGACGTAGAACAGAGATTGGGAGGTGGCCCCCATGACGAAAAGGAGGCCCCAGGACGAAAAGGAGGTCCCCAGGACGAAAAGGAGGCCCCCAGGACGAAAAGGAGGCCCCCAGGACGAAAAGGAGGCCCCTAAGACGTAGAACAGAGATTGGGAGGTGGCCCCCAGGACGAAAAGGATGCCCCCAGGACGCAAAGGAGGCCCCAAGACGTAGAACAGAGATTGGGAGGAGGCCCCCAGGACGAAAAGGAGGCCCCCCCAGGACGAAAAGGAGGCCCCGAGGACGAAAAGGAGGCCCCAAGACGTAGAACAGAGATTAGAAAGAGGCCCCCAGGACGAAAAAGGAGGCCCCCAGGACGAAAAGGAGGCTCCCAGGACGAAAAGGATGCACCCAAGGACGAAAAGGAGGCCCCCAAGACTTAAAACAGAGATTGGGATGAGGCCCCCAGGACGAAAAGGAGGCCCCCAGGACGAAAAGGAGGCCCCTAAGACGTAGAACAGAGATTGGGAGGTGGCCCCCAGGACGAAAAGGAGGCCCCAAGACGTAGAACAGAGATTGGGAGGAGGCCCCCAGGACGAAAAGGAGGCCCCCCCCAGGACGAAAAGGAGGCCCCAGGACGAAAAGGAGGCCCCCAAGACGTAGAACAGAGATTAGAAAGAGGCCCCCAGGACGAAAAAGGAGGCCCCCAGGACGAAAAGGAGGCCCCCAGGACGAAAAGGATGCACCCAAGGACGAAAAGGAGGCCCCCAAGACGTAGAACAGAGATTGGGATGAGGCCCCCAGGACGAAAAGGAGGCCCCCAGGACGAAAAGGAGGCCCCTAAGACGTAGAACAGAGATTGGGAGGTGGCCCCCCAGGACGAAAAAGGAGGCCCCAGGACGAAAAGGAGGCCCCCAGGACGAAAAGGAGGCCCCAGGACGAAAAGGAGGCCCCCAGGACGAAAAGGAGGCCCCTAAGACGTAGAACAGAGATTGGGAGGTGGCCCCCAGGACGAAAAGGATGCCCCCAGGACGCAAAGGAGGCCCCCAAGACGTAGAACAGAGATTGGGAGGAGGCCCCAGGACGAAAAAGGAGGCCCCCAGGACGAAAAGGAGGCCCCAGGACGAAAAGGATGCACCCAAGGACGAAAAGGAGGCCCCCAAGACGTAGAACAGAGATTGGGATGAGGCCCCCAGGACGAAAAGGAGGCCCCCAGGACGAAAAGGAGGACCCTAAGACGTAGAACAGAGATTGGGAGGTGGCCCCCATGACGAAAAGGAGGCCCCCAGGACGAAAAGGAGGCCCCCAGGACGAAAAGGAGGCCCCTAAGACGTAGAACAGAGATTGGGAGGAGGCCCCCAGGACGAAAAAGGAGCCCCCAGGACGAAAAGGAGGCCCCAAGACGTAGAACAGAGATTGGGAGGAGGCCCCCAGGACGAAAAAGGGGCCCCCAGGACGAAAAGGAGGCCCCCAGGACGAAAAGGAGGCCCCCAGGACGAAAAGGAGGCCCCCAAGACTTAAATCAGAGATTGGGAGGAGGCCCCCAGGACGAAAAGGAGGCCCCCAGGACGAAAAGGAGGCCCCCAAGACGTAGAACAGAGATTGGGAGGAGGCCCCCAGGACGAAAAGGAGGCCCCCAGGACGAAAAGGAGGCCCCCAGGACGAAAAGGAGGCCCCCTAAGACGTAGAACAGAGATTGGGAGGTGGCCCCAGGACGAAAAGGATGCCCCCAGGACGCAAAGGAGGCCCCCAAGACGTAGAACAGAGATTGGGAGGAGGCCCCCAGGACTAAAAGGAGGCCCCCCAGGACGAAAAGGAGGCCCCCAGAACGAAAAGGATGCACCCAAGGACGAAAAGGAGGCCCCCAAGACGTAGAACAGAGATTGGGATGAGGCCCCCAGGACGAAAAGGAGGCCCCCAGGACGAAAAGGAGGCCCCTAAGACGTAGAACAGAGATTGGGAGGTGGCCCCCAGGACGAAAAGGGAGGCCCCCAGGACGAAAAGGATGCCCCAGGACGCAAAGGAGGCCCCCAAGACGTAGAACAGAGATTGGGAGGAGGCCCCCAGGACGAAAAGGAGGCCCCCAGGACGAAAAAGGAGGGCCCCAGGACGAAAAGGATGCACCCAAGGACGAAAAGGATGCCCCCAAGACGTAGAACAGAGATTGGGATGAGGTCCCCAGGACGAAAAGGAGGCCCCCAGGACGAAAAGGAGGCCCCTAAGACGTAGAACAGAGATTGGGAGGTGGCCCCCATGACGAAAAGGAGGCCCCCAGGACGAAAAGGAGGCCCCCAGGACGAAAAGGAGGCCCCCAGGACGAAAAGGAGGCCCCTAAGACGTAGAACAGAGATTGTGAGGTGGCCCCCAGGACGAAAAGGAGGCCCCCAGGACGAAAAGGATGCCCCCAGGACGCAAAGGAAGCCCCCAAGACGTAGAACAGAGATTGGGAGGAGGCCCCCAGGACTAAAAGGAGGCCCCAGGACGAAAAGGAGGCCCCCAGAACGAAAAGGATGCACCCAAGGACGAAAAGGAGGCCCCTAAGACGTAGAACAGAGATTGGGAGGTAGCCCCCAGGACGAAAAGGAGGCCCCAGGACGAAAAGGAGGCCCCCAGCACGAAAAGGAGGCCCTCAGGACGGAAAGGATGCCACCGAGACGGGCAAGAAGCCACCCAGGTTAGACGAAAAGGCTTCCGATGGGTGGCAGGATATTCTTAATTTGGAAAACGAGGCCCCCAAGACGGAAGAGGATGCCCCTGCAATATAAAATTAAGACATGATAGGGGAGATTTCTCCGGACGCAATAGGGGCCCCAAGACGGGTAAGAAGGTCTCCGCAGGAATGAGAGAAGGCCACCGAGACCAGCCAGATGAGGCCCATATTTTGGAAGAAGAGGACCCTAGAAGAGAAGATCTAGGACTAGGACGCAAAAGCACCCTGCTAAGAGGATAATGAGGCTCCAAACACAGATAAGGAGGCCCCCATGACGTGAGAGGAGGCCCCTAATTTGAAAAAGGAGTCACCTAGGAGAGGGTAGGAGTCCCCAGAAATCAAGAGAGTGTCAAAAATGGCACGGAGGCAACCAGGATTGCAAAGGAGGCCCCAACACCGGAAAGGAGGCCCCAGAATATGAGAGGAGGCCCTAAGACGGAAAAGGAAGCCAGTGGATATGAGATGAGGTTTCGGAGACGCAAAAGCAGGCCCCAAACGGGTGAGGTTCCACCGAGATAGAAAAGGATGATCCAGAGACGTGGCAGGAGGCACCTAATTCGGAAGAGAACGACACAAGATTGGAAATGAGACCCCATGATGAACGAGGAGGCCCCTAAAATAGGAGAGAAAGGCCATTGGATAAGAGAGATGGCTCCCAGGCGGAAAAGAAGGCTCGAAGACGGCTAAGAAGGTCCCCGGGAAATAACAAGGCCACTAAGATAGGAAAGGTTGCCAGTAATTTGGCAGAGGAGGCGCCTGGGAGAGAAGAGGAGTCCACCAGGAGATAAGAGACCACCCCTAAGATGGGTAAAGATCGAATCCACACGCAGAGCAGGAGGCCCCCAAGACGTGAGAGGAGGCCCCTAATTTGAAAAAGAAGGCCTCTAGAAGAGAAATGAGGCACCTGCCGGACTCGAGAGGAGTCCCTCAAGAAGGAGTAGGTCTCCAGGACCAAATGAGGCCCCGAAGACCGGAAAGAGTTCCCAGGAAATGAGAGGAGGCCCTTAAGATGGGAGTGGTAGCAGGTATGGAAGGAGGTGAGGTTTCCAAAATTGAAGATCCCTCAAGACGGGTAAGGCTTTGCCAGGATAAAGGAGGAGGCCCACGAGGCGTGGCAGGAGGCCCCTAATTTGGCAGAGAATGCCCCTCGAAGATGAGAGGAAGCCCCATGCCATGTTAAAGGGGCCCCAGAATGCAAGAGGAGGCCCTCCAAGACGGGAGAGGAGGACCATTGAATATGGAGGAGGGTAGGACACACAAGGAGACGTCGAAAACCGGTAAAAAGGCTCTAGGAAATGAGACGAGACCCTTAAGACGCGACAGGAGGCCTATAATTTGCAAGAAGAAACCCCTAAGAAATAGTAGGAGTCGTGTCTGGGTACTTTAAAATCACGATATGGGCCCCAAAAGATCCGGCCGGGGCCCCCGCAAATTACGCTGAGCCTGGGGTACCAAAAATTCACGCCCGGACCACGAAAATCATGCCAGGGGCACGACAGGTCGTACCGTGCCCCAACAGTCTCATTGGGACCAAAACAAATGAAGCCGGAGCAACGAAAAACAATCCGGACATGGATAATCACTCTGGGGGCCCAACAATGACGCCAAAAGCCCCCAAAACGCATTGGACCCCCAAAAAGTGTCGAGGCCGCTATAGCTCGCGCTAGGGATCCAAGAAAATGACGTCGGGGCCCAAAAGATCACATTGGACTAAAAAAAGTCGCGTCGCAGCCCTTGAAAATCACACTGGAGGCCCAGAAGGTCGCGCCGGGGCCCCAAAAGTTGCAGCTGCCCCAAAAATCAATCCTTAACCGGAATGTCACTCTGGGACAACAAAAAAACTCCTTCAGTGGCCGCAGTGCTATATCAAAGGGGCAAATGCCCCCTCCATCCTGAGAGGGATAAGCTCCCAAGAATCGTGCCGGGGCCTCAAAAAATCGCGCTGGGGCCACCAAAATTCGCGTCGGTCCACCAGAATTCGCGTATGGGTCTCCAAATAAATACGGCGAGCCCCGGAAAACTCGCTCCGAGGCCCGAAAAATTGCAACAGGAACCGCCAAAATCGCGTTGGGGCCACAGCTAAATACAACGCGTCCCACAAACTCGAACCGGGCCCCCCAAATATCGCGCTCGGGACCCACAATTCCCATCGGTAGTCCCGTCGAGGCTCTCAAAAATTGGCGTCTAGGGCCACACGTAAGCACAGTGTGACCACAAACACCGGATCGGTATCCGAAAAAAATCAAGCTGGAGCCCTCCAAAATAAGGAGGGATTCCAACAACTAAATGCCCAGGTAAAAAAATGGCTCTGGAGCACCGAACATATTATCAGATGCCTTCACAAATTGCGTACGGCACCGAAAAACAAACCGGATCTCGAACAATCGAGGTGGGATACAAAAACATGGCGCCAAGGGCTCGAGAAATCAGGCCGGGATTCGGACTTTAAAAAAAATCAGAAAAGATTCACAAAAATCGTATTGAGCCCAGAAAACTGGGGTTGGGTCTCCGGAACCACGCGCCTGGGCGCGATAAGCCGCTCTGGGACCTAGAAACATCGTACCGAAGCCCCAAAATTGTACTGGGGCCCCACAAGTGTGCGTCAGAAGCCCAAAATAAACACATCGGGACCCTAAGAGCACAACGGGGGCCGAAAATACAACTGGCCCTCCAAAGCGCACAGAGTCTCACAAAAAGCGACAGGGCCTTAACACATGCGTTGCAGCCATAAATATACATACCGGGAGGTCTAAAAAATACACCGGAAGCTCTCAAGGCACACAGGGGTCATGATAACGCACAAGAGCCTGAAAAAGTGGCTGGGGCCGCAAAAGGCAACATGGTTCCAAAACAAACAAAAAGACCGGGCGCTAAATAAACACATCGGGATCTTCGAAAACGCCCTGACACGTCAAAAAAATCCTCGGTGCACAAAAATGCAACAAACCCTAAAACGAGCAGGGGGTTCGAAAATGTTTTAGGCCCCTAACAAAAATGGATTGGAGCCATAATACACAATCATAGACCAAGAAAGACGCAACGGGTCCAAAAAGAACGCTGAGGCAGGGCCTCGGTTCGGTAGCCAATCTGGGAGGATAGCAGCAAAGATATGAAGTGCATCAAAGCTCAGCGGAAACCGCATTTCATAACTACCAGAAAATGTGGGAAGTAGGAAACTAATGATCGAATTTAATCAATCGACTTTTCGCAGCGAACGCCCATACGAAGCATTCCATCACGTCAAATATGGCGCAAGTCTATCATGTGGCAGCAATTAGCAAAACGCAGAAGGCCTAGCAGAAACCGTAGCATCGCACGAAGTGTGGCGAATGCACCGAATACGAAAGATGGGTGTGCACGTGCACTGACGTTGCCGTCGTGGCGACCGGGTGCTATGAACTGGAATGCCTGAAATTGTGAAATTTTGTATTTTAAAGTGGTGGGTAATACATTTTAAATTGAAGTTATGGGCCTAATACATCTTCGAAACCCTGCTCGTTTTAGGGCTTTGTTGCTTTTTTGTGCACCGAGTATTTTTTACGTGTCAGGGCGTTTTCGAAGATCCCGATGTGTTTATTTAGCTCCCGGTCGTTTTGTACGTTTTGGAACCATGTTGCCTTTTGTGGCCCCAGCCTCTTTTTCAGGCCCTTGTGCGTTCTCATGGCCCCTGTGCGCCTTGCGAGCTTGCAGTGTATTTTTTTTAGAGCTCCCGGTATGTTTATTTAGGGCTGCAACGCATGTTTTAAGGCCCTATCGCTTTTTGGGAGACTCGGTGCGCTTTGGAGGGTTAGTTGTATTTTCGGGCACCGTTGTACTCTTAGGGTCCCGCTGTGTATATTTGGGGCTTCTGACGCACATTTGTGGGGCCCCAGTACGATTTTGGGGCTTCGGTGCGATTTTTCTGGGTCCCAGCGCGACTTATCGCGCCCAGGCGCGTGGTTCCGGAGACCCAACGCCAGCTTTCTGGGCTCAACGCGATTTTTGTGGATCTTTTCTGGGTTTTTTTAAAGTCCGAATCCCGGCCTGATTTTTCGAGCCTCTGGCGCCATGTTTTTGTATCCCACCTCGATTTTTCGAGATCCGGTATGCTTTTCGGTGCCATACGCAATTTTTGAAGGCATCTGGAAAAAAATGTTCGGTGCTCCAGAGCCATTTTCCTGACCCGGACATTTATTTGTTGGAATCCCTCCTTTTTTGGAGGGCTCCAGCTTGATTTTTTGGGATACCGATCCGGTTTTGTGGTATAGGTGTAATTTCAGCAGTGTGAGGTAACTTATCAAGGGATACCAAAAGAAAACCTTAGAACTGGGTGGTGGAGTTAGGGTTGAAATCCGACCAATCAGAAACCATAGTGGTAGATTAGGCCCCTCCACAGGACAATTTAGTTGATAACTAATTATATTATTTCGAAATGTCCCCTTTGACAAAATAGCGGTCGAAATCCAAGGACTTTTTAATGGGCGTAGGTGCCCCCCCCCTGCAAATCCGTTTGCCCCCTCCTGCTTGACGCAAATATAGGTACTCCACTGGTCCCTCAATAATTTTCCGAAACATACGCCCATGGGGCAAAGCCAACATTGAGGGGACAAATTACCCCTCACAAGCATACAATACAACATCCATGCCCCATATAAAATGGGATGAATGATGTTTTTAAATGCATTTTCTTCCAACAAACTTCTTTTCTGTTATTACAGCCTGCATGATTAGAGCTTCCCAGCTTCCATACCTTCTCAACGTCATTTACAAAACGGTACAGCACAGCGAAAACGATGGGCGTGACGGCGTGGAATTTGAAGGTTTGGATTATGTATGCACTGACATTGTTGCATTGTTGCATTGTCATTTATGCATTGCTGTTCAATGCTTGTTCTTGCCGTGAATTTATTCGCTGAGGATATATTTTAGCTCGTGTGACAGTTGCCTTGCAGCCAGCACCAAATGTTATAAAAATAAACAAATTCCTAAGATGGCGCTCAGAAAACCAATGCAATCCACTTCTCGTTGTCACCTTTGCGAAATTGTCGTCCTAGGACTGAGAAATGATCGTTCAAGCTTTGCTTATGACATCAAGCTGGTGGGAATAAATAACAGTAGTGATGAATCTAGCTATATTCAGTTAGACTTGGAGGACTTAAAAGTGGGTTGATCAATGGCAGATATCTGTAAGATATGCTTAGCACCAGCCCCGCCAGCTCGCTGCAATCTAGAGGCCAGCGGGAAGATTTGAGAAAGCATTGAGACGTTGGTTTGTTTTGGCACTTACGTATTTATCCAAATATTACTTATTTATACCCTGGTATGGCCCAGTTTTCAGCGAAAATGATTAGTGCTATTGCGTTTTGAGTAAATGATGCACCATGCCAAGAACAAACAAAACACCAATATGAAATAATGTTCCCCATTCTCGAACCATAGTAAGAGCCTAAAAACAATATGAGACCCTAACACAATGGAGGCCCCCTTTCGGGGAACAGGAGGCCCCCTTTCGACCTTGCCCCCCCCCTGGAAGAATTTCGTGGCGACGCCACTGAGTACATGTCACATGGCGACGCTAGTCGCCTGATGCATACCGCCTCTTGTCTGCTGTATACTGCCTGCTGTCTGATGCATACTGTCCGTTGTCTGATGTATGCCCCATTTGGTTTGACGTGCATACTCAGTTTGTCTTGCTATATTCCGCATTTTGTCTGCGGTGTGCCGCCTTTTTTATGCACACCACCTGCTGTCTGCTGCATTCCACGCACTGTTGGTGAGTTATAATCGTATTGGAGGAAAACACGATTTCCATCTGCAAACGGATGGTGTACAAATGCCACCAGTACTGATATCGAGGCATATATGTATATATATGTATATATATATATATATATCACATAAATTGCGCTTCTACAGGAATCCTATGTAATCTATTATTGCTTAGTTGGAATTTTGAACAGTTATAATGAATGATAAGTTTGTGTGTGCTTCGTGTCTTGATTAATTCCACCCCAATTTATGTCGCAAGCTGTCACTTGATGTCCTCTCTCTGTTACAGGCCACCTGCTGCGTGCTGTGTACCATCTATTGTCTGGTATATGCTGCGTGCTGTATACCGTCTATTGTCTGGTATATGCTGCTTGTTGTCTACCCGTGTACCATCTGTAGCATTATGCACGCCGACTGTTGCCTGTGCATAACGCTTGTTGTCTGCCGCATACCGCCTGCTGTCTGATGCATGCCCACTGTTGTCGGTTCACAGCGCACCTTGTCTGCCGTACACCACATGTTGTATGATGCATGCGTTCGGCTGTATCCGGACTGACATGCCATAACATAGTTAAAACCAACACATCATGGCGAGTAATTCATCATTAGCTATGACGCTGTAAAATACGAAAAGGAATCGGATAGCTTGGTTTTGACCAAGGCCAAGCTGCTGATTGCAAACGAGAGGAGAGAGGAGAGTAATTAGGGAGAACGAGAGCCATATGCCTATGAAGTGCAGAAAGAAAGAGAGAGGGAGAGAGAGAGAGAGAGAGAGAGAGAGAGAGAGAGAGAGAGAGAGAGAGAGAGAGAGAGAGAGAGAGAGAGAGAGAGAGAGAGAGAGAGAGAGAGAGAAGGAGAGGGAGTGGGAACAACACGGAAGAAATAAATGTTGAGATCTTCGTGGCACAGGGAGCTTTTATTTGAAACTGCCACGTGCAGATCCAAATATCAAACTATCATTAGTCACATGTTGGTCAGAGGGATGCCTTTGGCTGGCCTTTGCTGAAATGAAACCGCCACTCCTCGGATCCAATTACGTGCTCGGCCATTAATCACTCAGTCATTCCTGCAGGTCATCTCCCTCGCCATACTGTTTCGTCTGCGCTCACCGCCAGATGTTGTTGCCCCAGAGCGAAACAATCCGCTGCAAAATCGGCGCCACAAGGTCGAGCAATAACGCATGACACAAGGGAAGACGATACTACAAAATACCGCAGCATCTCGCTTATATAGTATTATATCCTGTTCTACAGTGTCTTGTTCAACTATAGCAGCTGGGCTGTGTCTGGAAGTGGCCGCTGGAACATTGTGAAATTACGGCAAAGATGTCTTCCGCAGCTGAAAAGGTAGCTCAAAACTCGAACCATGACCAGATGAAAACGTATTGAACTGAAATGCTCATATAATTTCCAATTAAAGAAAAGTCGCTGTATGATTCGATGCCTGACTGATTCTAAGACAAATATACGTAAGGACGGATGTACGTATGGCAAATGTACGTAAGCGCAGATGTACGTATGACAATTGTACGTAAGCAAATGTACGTAAGCGCAGATGTACGTATGACAATTGTACGTAAGCAAATGTACGTAAGCGCAGATGTACGTATGACAATTGTGCGTAAGCACAAATGTACGTATGGCTAATGCATGTAAGCGAAAATGTACGTATGACAAATTTACCTATGCGCAAATGTACGTAAGCGCAAATGTACGTTAGCGCAAAGTACGTTAGCGCAAATGTACGTATGCGCAAAAGTACGTATCGCAAATGTACGTAAGTGCAAATGTACGCATGCGCAAAAGTACGTAAGCGCAAATGTACGCATGCGCAAAAGCACGTAAGCATAAATGTACGCAAGCGCAAATGTACGTATGCGCAAAGGTACGAAAGCGCAAATGTACGTACGCGCAAATGTACGTATGTGCAATTGTTCGTATGTATGCATATGCATAGTTTGGTCGCATCATTGTACTGTGGTTCTGGAACAAGCAGGTCAAAATTGTCATTTCGATCTTTCTTTATGTATTTATGTATAAAATTGTTCAATGAGTCCGAAGGTTACGTCACAAGCTAGACCAGCATGGTTTTCTGTGGTCACTCTTGAAGGCTTTTTGAGGGTAAAGTTCTGGACGGTATGGACTTTTATTTCGGACCGCAGTGAACGATTTGGCTTGGGGAACACCCAACTCTGCGCGAACAATCTCGCATGTGATGAAATTGATTGAGTCTGCAGCGTCTCCGCCCAGCTCCGCACGCCGCTAGAATTGCCGACTGCACCCACAGCTGTTTACACCGAACGATGAGGCCGTTCCTGCCTCGTTTCCGCCGCCCTGTCGTCGGTTCTCGTCGGACGTCGACAGGGTGAAGTGCCTCTGTCATTGCCTGACATGCCCTTTCCGCAGCGAGCGGTGCCTCTCGCATCCATTGTGGCGGCTCCCCTCCGTGGCAAACCGCGCCGCCCCGTTCCATTAGCATGATTGCGAGGTTGCCCGACGAGCGATGGGCGAATAATTCGTTCCCTGTCTATGTTTTGCGGCATGTGTGGTCGATACCTTCTTTTCTACCATCCGCACCTTGCACTACAACGACTATTTTTGCAGCTTCGCAGACACGTACCTACTTGGAGAATGTTGGCGTCTATGTATTTTATCATATGAAACATATAGGACGGAGAAACATCACGCATGGATACTTCATAGAAACCCTATGGAGACACGCAACATAGTACAGAATAAATAGTACACAGGTGGTGTACACGAGAACACGATAAATTACAACCTCCCGCAATGGTCGCTCTCAGCATGCTGGCAGGGGCCGGCGCTGAACTCCAATCACACTGGGTTGATGTTCACAGGTCTGCTCACACTGTGAGGGCTCGCCGCTGAACTCCAATCACACTGGGTTGGTGTTCACAGGTCTGCTCACACTGTGAGTGCTCGGCGTTCCCTCGGCACACAGCACAGCCATGACGCCTGTGCGTGTGAACCCACATGATACTCAGCGGAGACTAGCTTTTGCCACTCGGCGTGCCGCTGCGTGCGGCACGCACGTGGGATGTTTCCTATTCCCATGTCATGTCACATTAGTAGTTAGTTGTTACTTCCTCTTATGCACTACACTAGGTGAGGCCAGCAAAGCATAATCATCAGCACGATGAGTCCAAATAATTTCAACCGCCCATCGGTCGCCAACTGTCAAGCATCGACCGATCTCAGTTTCCAGGTGATTGCACGATACTTCCTCCTGAGTGTTGGATGAAGTCTGTTTCGGGTTCAAATGAATATCAGCTTGGGATGGAATTTAGTGCAGTAACGAGTGGTATTCATGTAAGTGTTGTGCGTGGCTACACTGAAAACAAACGGTTTGAGAACATGTTCGTTGGGTTGCTCACGAAAGGACAGTTATCGGACTCAATGTTTTGAATGAGTGCAGTTTTTAGGCAGTGAAAACCTATCTTTTGCGGACTTATGTCATGGACCAAGTAAGTTTCTCAATATTCATGCGTAATTCTATCGAGGCATCGTGAGAATAATGCAGGTCTCAAGTTTTATCAAGTTGCTGCTACCATGAGAATAGATGCTGGACTCGTCGTCCATTTTCTTCCAACGGCGTCCGGCCGCCATTGCTGTGCAATCTGTCTGGAGTTACCCAGCTATAGCTTCACAGTGACTGCAGTCCGAAGTGTGCTGATAATTATGGAGAACAATGGTAAGTCGAATTGCATGACATGATATTCCTTTAAATATTGTCTACAGCTGCTTACCATGTTTCCTTGCATCATAGATCTGGTCAATTGCAGGGCGGCAATTTCGAAAGCTCAAATGTTACGCCTTTAGCGGCTTAATAACTTTGCAACAGCTACGTGAAGCCTTGTGAATTTGTGCATTTGTTTCATTGGGTTCAAATGTATTAAACACCATCTTCATTGGGGCATAAACGTGTTCGGCAAACAGCACAGGCGATTTTCTGTTTCCCGAACCGAACAGTCGTGTTCGGAATACGGCACGTATATCTGCACCTGTTAAGTGTGAAGTGTGGCTGAATTCCGAACACGGGCTTTAAGATTTTAGCCCGCAGGGTTGCACTTGGGAAGAACGGACCCGTAATTATTATTGGGGAAGGGCGCATTTCCTCGGAGGGGTGCCTTCGCGAAAAAAAATCGTTAAGTGGGGATGGGTACACTGAAGTTTACTGAAAGGGACTTCCCAACCCAAAGGGTGCATTTTTCCTGCGCCCTTCCCCAAGTGATAATTACTGGATCCACCCTTGCAAGTCACCTTGTGGGCTTAAAATGTCTAAGTTCGTGTTCGGAATTCAGCACACACTTCACTTGTTTTAACAGGTGCAGATACACGTGCTGTATTTCGAACACTCCTGTTCGGTTAGGGGATCACACGGAAAATGTGCTGTTTGTCGAACACTTTTATACCCCAATGTTGAATGTGTTTAATACATGTGAGCGAAATAAAACATGATTGCACAAAATCGCAAGGCTTCACTGTAGCTGTCGTTGCACAAGTTACTAGTAGCCGCTAAAGGCGTGACATTTTGAGCTTTCGAAATTTCTGCCCTGCAGTTGACCAGATCTATAATTCAAGGAAGCGTAGTAATCAGCTGTAGACAATTTGTTTAAAGGCCCATAATGTCATGCGATTCAACTTACCATTGTTCTCCATAATCATTTGCACACTTCGGACCACAATCACTGTGAAGCTACGTCCCACCGTTAAAGTGTCATGTGTCCTCCTCGACCAGCACCTTAGCTAGGATTCTCACCGTCTCAGATTTATCTCACATTCGCACTGAACTGTCTCCAGCTGCGATTGATACTCTTCGACAGTTCTGTCACGGTTGAAGACGGTTTGGCGGTGGCAGAGACCATACCTGTGGAAGGTTTCTCCTCCGTACCCCATGGGCGATTCCAACATATCTGTTTGGGGATAAAGGAGGCCCAGAGTGCGGCCTGTCAAGCAACGGGCAAAGAAGTTGCGTTCTACCTGAACTTGCTTTCGGCGTAAATTCTTGGAGCTCCCGGTGTCTCCTTTATGCATGGGCATGTTGAACAGTATGCCCAGGCTTATGTCCAAGTCCAGGATTGTTGTCTCCGATTGACGTAGCGCATATGCAAACGGCAATGATATTTGATGCAAAGGTATGCCCGTTTCTATGATGCATTTTTTGGAATACATTTCGCAAATAAACAGAATGTTGTGGTGCTCACGGCTCCTCTTCAATGACTTCGCTGGCCATCGCCAGAACATTATCCTCTGAGGCAGCGATGAGCGGCATGTGTGGCAGACGACGCCGGCGATAAGTGTGCGGTACTCTAGACCTGTACATCAAAAGCATGTCATGTGACATTGGGAAAAGACAACTGTTCATCTGTCCTGTTTTAGCTGCGATACCAAAATGAAACGTGTATTTAAACCTGAAAGAAGTTTCATATGAGAACAGTGAGGGCCATTTATATCAATAACCACTCTCAGTTGAGGCATGTACTGCTCAAATGAAACCTGAAGCTAGTCTTATTTGAGTAATAGCTTCGAATGTTGAAACCAATAGTTATTCTCAAGTGAACTCGCTTCAACGAGAACAAAAATCTGCTTGTTGAGACCTTGAAGTGTTCATACACGAGTACATTTGCGACCCACGAAGAGTCAGAGTGAGACTTGGGACTGCTCTCTATTGAGTATAGCTGTTTAAATTGGGACCAATTGCTATTCTCAGTCTGACTGGTTTCCATTGAGACCAAAAGATGTTCTCCTTCCTGAGTCTTGAAAGTGGTTCCACATGAGTAAATTTGGAAGTCTCAACGCACCGGCACTCTCGTCTGAGAATGGTGTTCTCAGCATATCGCCAACGAAATGCCCGCTTTGTGTTGTCCGATTTTAATAGGGAAAATGAGAACGTCTGTTATTCTCAGATAGTATAAACGCTTCTCACATTTTTCTCCGTGTAT